>DWAP01003061.1:0-12510 GCA_018230625.1 Heliconius eleuchia
ATTCGACAGAAAGTGGGGAACGGAGTGTCTTAACACTAGGTTCCCTCTGCCTGCTGTGTAAAGCGAATTTAATTTTTAAATTTTTATATGAAAGTAATTTATTTAAGATTTTTTGTATTATACAATAGTCATAGAGTACTTATTGTAAACGCGTTGGTTGTGGTTCGTTGCGTTGGTGTGGTTGTGATGAATGGTGTTGATTTCGATTCCGATTCGGGGGAATGAGTGAATTTTATCCATGAAAAGTTCATAGAAATGAGTTATCACTATTCAAGACGCTATATCTCGAAATTTGGATGGTGCGTGGTGCCTAGTATGCATTGTGTGAAATGCAAAGCGTGAAGCTATATAAAAATATTATAGTTTATTTTAAAAAAATATGACATTATACTTCAATTCACATATATAATGGCACCTAATATTCTTAATTTGTAGGTACTGTGTTTCCTCGCATTTGTGACAATTGCAGTATGCAACCACGTCTACAGGTATGAGCCTGCCTACTCCTCACAGGCTATCTCACGTTACGACGGACCTGCAATCGGACATGGATACGCCAATCGATATGGATATGGTCCCGGATATGGACATGGACTCGGATACGGACATGGACATGGACACGTTGATTATTATGTATGTTACTTAAAACAAATCTTATTAGAAAATAGGTTGGTCTAATGAGAATAAAAAGTTGCGTATATATGCGTTGATCGAGGTTCTGTTCAGGGATTAAATTAAATTCTTTAGAAATAAAATATGGTATTAAGTGGCTATAATTTTGTCTTAAAAGAAAAATGTAATTTACATGTTTGCCACATTGCTCTCTTTGTTTCCAGAAACAGGGACTTTTATTCTTTAAACATGCATGAACGGTGTAAAAAGTGTATCATACAGGACATAAAGTTAAGAGTTGAGTAACATTTGTACATATATTTAAATATGTCAGTAATCGCTCTTACTTCATATTTATAGGCCTATCCTAGGTACAACTTTGGGTACAAAGTAGTGGACCATCACACTGGTGACATCAAAGAACAACAGGAACACCGCAACGGTGACGTAGTTAAGGGATACTACTCACTACATCAGCCCGATGGCGCTCAGAGGATAGTTCGTTATTATGCGGACGATCACGTTGGGTAAGATTTATTTTCTTATTTTCATGCATCATACCCATTTAAAAGGGTAGAATGTAATACTAAAAAGCACTTTGCTTTGACCGGTCAGAGGAATAAAAGTAAATTAAACA
Source organism: Heliconius eleuchia (assembly GCA_018230625.1). NCBI lineage: Eukaryota > Metazoa > Arthropoda > Insecta > Lepidoptera > Nymphalidae > Heliconius > Heliconius eleuchia. Next base: position 1,250 of record DWAP01003061.1, read on the forward strand.
AAAAATATTTTAAGGTGATGACGAACCTATAACCATCTCGCATACAGTGGAATCTGCGTCATTATACCACGAGAGTATAAGAAATGTAATATATTTAATGTTTTAATTCAATAATTTGACAATTTACCTATATGTTTTTTCCAGATTCCAAGCTGATGTCAGATACGGCACTCATCACTTGTATCCTAGATATCATCCTTGATTTATAAATAAGTCCAGTAGGAAAGCATGAGTATACTGTGATTTATGTTATTATTCTTCTTAATTATCATATTTATCATAATTTAAATATCATGCTCTTCGTACTTAATGTAAATATTTTTAAATTTTTTGATTTTGATTGATTGTAAAATAATAAAATTATACTACATATTTACTTTGTTTTCTATTTTACCCTTATTCCTTCTTCATAAGATACCTACACTATACATATTACATTATTCAGTTCATACATGCATATTAAAAATACGTATAAACAAATTTAGCCTTTTAAGTATTCATTATTTCATTCAAATGTTCGCCTAATAATTTTAAATGGTTGATTTTGATTTTTATCTTTGAATTAAGGTTAGAACATACCTCAAACGTTAGGTAACTTTTACCACGATTAAATTAGTTAGGTATTGCATTATATACGTATTAGAAGGTTTAAGATTGAATGAGAAAAGTTTATAAATAAAGATATTATTTTTAAAATATAATTTTTATACTTTCATTTCTTCGCTCTGGTCGAGGCAAAATGCGGCGTTGATTTCGGCCACTTGACACGCCTTAGTGGCTGAAGAAGAAGCCCTAGAAGCGCCTTGACTATCTCACTAGCCTGTTACATGCGGGATACAGCGTGAAGCTGGAAACTTGTTTTTAATACTACTTTAACGTTTTATATGAATATACATATATTGTAAAGACACGTTGAATGGTTTTCAATTACTAAATAAGAAGCTGAATTTTAGTCCTTTTGTCCATTCATGAATTAATAGATCAAATGTAGAAAAAATGTTTTGCTAAACATCATTAGATGACAATATAATGATAAGGTATCATAAGGTTGGTCTGATTTTGAATGAGCTGGGGCCCAAAAGCGGAACACGACACCCCCTGCTTATAAGTAAACACAGAATTCTTACTTTTAAGACTTATCTTAACATTCTAATATATTCCCTTATATTTCCTACATTTTATTATATTTCCTGTTGAGAAGCGTTTTTTTTACTGTCATCTTAGTTTAAAATGGTATATTTTTATACTATCTATAATTATGTACCTATAATTATGTTGAGGCCACTCGTGGCGCAGGGCACAAAGTGTGACTGTAAAACCGACTGATTTTGGGTTCGATTCCCACTCGAGTAAATGAAATATTTACTTAAATTCATATTTCCATTTCTTCGCTCTGGTGTCGAGGCAAAGCGCGACGTTGAGTTCTGCCGCTCAACATGCAATGCCTCCAGAATTCGGCAGAAAGTGGGAAACGGACACTAGGTTCCCTCTGCCTACCATGCTATGTTATGTACAATTTATAGCTCCGAGCACTTTCTAATGCCCTTGTATCACTTGGTGTTGAAGAGCTTGATTTTTTTTTAAGTATATTTTTTTATTATTTTAAAATGCAATGCTAGAAATAGATACTGTCAGTTATATTAAAATCTTAAAAAATTATTGTTACCTCAAAATATGTTTCCTCACCATAAGATAGAGGTTAAAAATCTTTTGTTCTTGCATATCAGAATAACCTTAATAATCTGGCGAGATCGTTGTCAGAAGAAATAGTCGAGACCTATAATTTTATAATTATCGATAGCTCACGAAATTTTCAAGAGCTGTTGCTACAGTCATCTCGTGCTGAGCACTCATGCATGATATTAATGTTGAATATGCTTAACAAAATATTAAAAATATATGTCTTTTTATACCTTAAAATTTAAAAAACGGAACCTTTATAGGATCACTTTGTTGGGTCTTTGTCTGTCCGTCTGTCAAAACCATTTATCTCGAGGTTGCGTGGAGGTATTAAGTTTTTTTTTATTGTTGACAGGCAAACATTTGACCGCTTACTTACCTGGTGGTAAGTAACTATGCGAACGAAAGTGGAGCATGCTTACCTAGATAGTACCTATTCACTCTTGCTTTAAAAACGGAGTTTCACTCTTCAGCTGTTCGTATTAAGAAAGTGAAGGCGAAGCGCTGCATACGAAAAGGAGGCATGTCGACGACATTTGGGTGAAATCCCAGCCTACGTCTTGTACCTCGTAGATGGAAAGGACAGAGGGTACTAGGTCATGCAGTGCTGCTGCACACTCTCCGAAATGTATCCTTTAGAATACCGACAAGCAAAGCTACTTTACGTTGATGATCAAGGCAAGGCAAGGCAAGGCTGATATTAATACTAAATATTCACGTAATCAAAACCTATAAAGTACTTCCCGTGGACTTACAGTTACGACATTTAGACAACAACAATCCACTATCGAATAGTGTAATATTAGTATTGAAAAAAAACAACAAAGAAAGAAAAAGAAGAAGAAAGAGTGAGCTTCTCAGCTTTAAACTTTATAACTTCCATCTTCTACGCTCGAAGTTCATATACTCCATATTTCCACTCACAGCACACCCAACAGCACACTTAATCTTATCAGAGCGAATATTAATATAATTATTGACTCAGGACTCGATCTCCATCGAACCCAGAAATATCGCATTCACATTTTCACTGTGAATCAAAATATCGATCGATGTAAGTAGAGAATTGCTGTTTTGTATGGTTTCTTTATACAATTGACGTTTTTTTATGATTTTTTTCACGTATCGCCGCACGTACAGCAACGTTCAGCATTGAAGGTTACTCTGGTACTTGTATGCAACAACAAAAGGTTTCTAAACACTGTCCTAATGTGAGGAAACTTACACTTTACGTAACAATAATTATTTAAATCAGTTCATAACTGACAGTTTCCATTTCTAGCATTGTATCTTAAAATAATAACTAAAAATTCTATAAAACAATCTCTTCTTCACCAAATGATACAAGTGCAATGGAATGTGCCCGGAGCTATAACTTGTATGAGTCTAAACTCGAACTGGTACTCCAATTTACCTGGTCCTAGCTGGCATTGCAACAACTCGTTTGTAATTTTTTATTTTGTTTATACTAATAAGCATCCCAGGGTTCCATTTGTCCCTTTTAGGGGATCATCAGATCAACTTGAACTTAACAATATGGTACCAACCTGAATATGATACCACCATATTATTAAATTGTCAACTAAAATGTATTAGAAATGTGCTACATTTTATAATGACAAAATGGATAAATGCACTAAAATTAAGCTTCTAATCCAGTAATTGAAAAGCATTCAATGTGTATTGACAATATAAATCAATGTACAACTTTGAAGTACCATTAAAATATTTTTCCAACTTCACGTTTATTTGTATTTATTTACAATGATTTCTTTTCAGCTTCACGCTGTATCCCTCACACAGTAAGATAGGCAGAGGGAACCTAGTGAAAGGCACTCCGTTCTTCACTTTCTGGAGGCATTGCGTGTTAAGTGGCAAAACTCAACGCCGCGCTTTGCCTCGGCACCAGAGCGAAGAAATGGAAATATAAATTTAAGTAAATATATTTCATTTACTCGAGTGGGAATCGAACCCAAAATCAGTCGGTTTTACAGTCACACTTTGTGCCGCTGCGCCACAACCGGCCTATTATATATATATTTATATATTTTATATATTTATTAATTGGAATTAGTTAATTCTGACTATGTAATAAATTACATTTACCTCTTAATATTAGCATCAGTACATTTATAATTATGAATATAATTGTATAAACAAAGCTGAAGAAAAAGCAGAAGTAATAAGGGTAGAATAGTAAACAAAGTTAATATTTATTATAATTTTATTTCATTACAAAAAAAATTGACTGTATGCACGGGGAGCAGAATATTTTAATTATGATAGTTTAGGAGAATAATAACTTAAATTATAGAAATATCAATTATGATATCTAGGATACAAGTGATGGATGCCGTATTTGACATCAGCTTGGAATCTGGAATAAATACATAGATAAATTACCTATCAAATTATTAGATTAAATCAATAAATATATTGTATTTCTTATACTCTTGTGGTATAAGGGTGTAGATTACTCTGTAAGCAAGAATGTTTGTAAGTTCGTCATCAAGTGAAAATATTTTTGTTTCATTTAATTTTATTTTTCTGACCGGTCAAGGCAAAGTGCTTTTTTATCCACTTTTTTTATAGAGATGATATATAAAAATGAGAAAATAAGTCTTACCCAACATGGTCGTCCGCATAATAACGAACTATCCTCTGAGCGCCATCGGGCTGATGTAGTGAGTAGTATCCCTTAACTACGTCACCGTTGCGGTGTTCCTGTTGTTCTTTGATGTCACCAGTGTGATGGTCCACTACTTTGTACCCAAAGTTGTACCTAGGATAGGCCTATAAATATGAAATAAGAGCGATTACTTACATATCCAAATAACACATACAAGTTTTACTTAACTTATATTCTTTTTTAAGACTCTTTTTACACCTCGTATGTATCTTTACATAAAAAATAATCATATTTCAGTAAGCGATGGAAATAAAGAGAACAATGTGGCATGTATACACATTCAAGCTTTTATAAACAATTTTTGAACAAAATTTTACCCCTGAACAGATTACCCCCGAATAGCATCACAAAGGATTCCAATAAGATTTGTATTAATAACATACATAATAATCAACGTATCCATGTCCGTGTCCGTGTCCGTATCCGTGTCCGTGTCCGTATCCGTGTCCAAGTCCGTACCCGTGACCGTATCCGTGTCCGTATCCATGCCCGTATCCGAGTCCGTGTCCGTAACCGTATCCATGCCCGTATCCGAGTCCGTGTCCGTAACCGTATCCTGGACCATATCCGAGACCATATCCATAGCCATATCGGCTCGCGTATCCGTGTCCAATTGCAGGTCCGTCGTAACGTGAGATAGCCTGTGAGGAGTAGGCAGGCTCATACCTGTAGACGCGGTTGCATACTGCAATTGTCACAAATGCGAGGAAACACAGTACCTGAAAATTAAGAATATTATGTGCTAATATATATCTGATTTGAAGTAAGGTATCACTATGTTTTAAAATAAACTACTGTTAGCAAACTCGTGTAAAAAAATAGATGGAAATTGTAGATGATGAAAATAGATACATAAAATATATAGATATTATAAAACCAATGGAATTGTGTTAATCGCGGGTAGTTGCTTGTAGGCAACGGCCCTTATTGAAAGGAAACTCGTCTGAAGTATTGTTATTGAGTGATACATATCACTTTTTGCAATTACATAGAATTATTTTACGAATAATTTAGAAACATATAGACGATATACGTTTTTATCTTGTTATTTAAAAACGTTAACTGCTTCCTATTTCTAACGATACAATATTTTATATTTTTAATCGCTTCACGTTGTGCATTTCACAAACCAGGCACCAGAAATTTCGAAATATTGCGTCTTGAATGTTGATAACTTATTCCTATAGAGTTCCCATGAACAAAAACAGCTCATTCCCCCAACTCGAAATCGAACTCACAACTATTCATCGAAACACAACCAACTCATTTGCAGTCAGTACTATAACAATAACGCTTTAACCATTATATAATTCTTTATAAATTATTTTCATATACTCTATATAACGTTTAAAAGTAATGTGTTTTATTTAATTAAAAATCGATATTTGAATATTAATTACAACTAATTCCATATGTTTACTGTATTTACCAATATACAAAAAGTTATATTAATAAAATAATTAAAATGAAGCAAAAAAAATAATTTTAAAGACTTACCTTAGCCAACATTTTGTTGATTAAATTTTTAAATGTTTTAATAATAAATACAAAAACTCAACTGATACTGTTAAAATTAATTCCCACGTCTTATATATCATCCACAAGGGTAAATATTAGAGATTTATTGATTTCACCGACAGCATCATTAGTACCTAATATGCTATAATAGTTTGAAACGTTTCACGTAATACTTATTGTACGTGTTTGTAAGTATTTTAATTATTTAGAGTTCTAATGAACTAATCGAAGGTACGCAGTGAGTTTAAATATTAAATGAACAATAAAAATGGTTTTGTTTGAGAGTTCAATATATTTCGGTAAGTACGGTTTTTGCTCTACTATTTACTATTTACTTATATTGAATAATGGATATGATTTTTATATTGCTAAAGCATTAATATCATCTTAACGTAAAAAAAATATAAATTTAAACATTCAAAAAGCTCTTAGTATTGTATCGAGAATCAGAAAAGACAAATAATACATTTCTCCGGTTGGGAATCAAGCCCACAACCTCGCCGAACTTACAGTCAGACGCTGTACCGCTGCACCAGATATATAATATAACTATAAAAATTTATTATTTGTTTTACTTAAGCGAAAAAATAAATAAACAAATAAATAAATGTAAATTGACGTTTTTGTTTTGTAAAAAATGCTCACTTAACTTAACTTAAACTTCACTTGGTACAGCCAAATGCTATATCTACTATCTCAACGGAATTGTTTATGTTAATCGGTATGTCGATTTATAATATAAGTATTTCAAATTATTTCATATTTCTCTAAAATTTACAAAAGAAAACGAACTTATCATTGCTAGGCAAACTCTTAAGTTAACTTGTCTAATTAGTAAGTTAAACCTAACATATAAATTTAGTATACAAGTACCTAAAAAATACTGTGTGCATTCTTTAATAATAAATGTTATAAACTAAAATATATAATGTTTTATTTAGTTTCGGAAAATAATGGCATAACCGCCAAAACCATGATGTTATTATTATTATACGATATTTGAATTCTATGCATTTAATTACATATGATAAATAGGTCGAGGCAAAAGTATTTTCGTATTTTGAATAGTTGATTACTATTAACCTCTTTGGCTGTACTGAATGTAACTGGCTGGTTTTAATATCATTATTATTCTGAAGATGCAATAAATAAATAAAAAACTAGTTCCTGCCACTTTTTAATTGTTTTTCAAGCAAGCAAAAGGAACGTATATGAGGCAGAAATTCGGTTCATTTTAACATTTTATTACAAAAAAGGTAAAAACGCAACGAACGCCGCGATTAACATTTGTCTGGTTTGCGGACCTAATGCGGTACCAACAAGAATAGCACAAATGTGGTTCAAGCGTTTCAACTCTGAAAATTTTTGTGTGAAAGATGAGGTTTGCTCTGGACCCTGCCACAGGTAAAATCAGTGCCATCTTTGAGAAAGTGGGGCAAGGTCGACACATTTGTAGCTACGACATTGCTGAAGAACTGGATGTTGATCATAAAATAGTTTTACGTCATTTACGAAAGTCTGGGTACAAGTACAAGAATAAAACATGACATTTGGGTACCACATGATCTCACTGAGAGAAATCTAATGCAACGTGTTTCCATTTGCGATTCTTTGTTGAAACGTAACAATTCCGAACCATTTCTTAAACAGTTGATTACGGGTGACGAAAAATGGGTGACTTACGATAAAAATGTGCGAAAAACATCGTGGTCGAAGCATGAACAAGCCGTGCAAAGACCGGCCTGACTCGGAACAAAGTGATGCCATGTGTATCGTGGGATTGAAAAGGAATCGTTCATCGTAAATCTATCGATTCTGACCTCTATTGCCAACAAGTGATAATTTAAAAAAAGCTATTAAAAAAACCGCCCGGAGCTGGTAAATAGGAAGGACGTGGTGCTCCACCATAAGAACGCCAGACGGCACTCATCTATAGCCACGTAGCAAAAATTGAGAACTTGGCTGGGATGTGTTGATGCATCTTCTGCATAGACCTTGCTCCATCAGATTTCCATCGGTCATCATTGCAGAACTCTTTAAGCATAAATCTAAACTCAAAAGAACACTGTGAACACTACGTATCAGATTTTTTTAATCAGAAATTTCAAAATTTCTACAGGAATGGAATCATGTCATCGATCAAAACGGCATATACATACTATAAATAAATAAAAAATTATACCAAAAACTTTTTTTCCTTTGTACGAACAATACATAAATACTTTTGCCGACCTCAAAAATATATTTTTTTTTTAATTTTTTTAAATTTTTTTTTTCGTATTTTTTCTTCAATTATTTATAAGTAATGAAATGTTAAAATTATATTTCAGTTGACCTTCATTTTATTTCAATTGACTTTAATTATTTTTCTCTTTTCAAATAATATTTTATGGATTTAAATTAATAATAAATTAAAAAAATTGTTTCATTGCAATATTTGAGACTTTAATATTTTCTACTATTATGTTTGTTTAAGAGGAGCAAGTTAGGCTATTTATCTTAATTTTTTTATCAGCTTCACGCTGTATCCCACACATGCACACAGCAGGGTAGGCATAAATATAACATAAATTTAAGTAAATATTTCATCTCCTCGAGTGGGGATCGAACCCAAAACCAATCGGTTTTACAGTCACACTTTGTGCCCCTGCACCACGACTGACCTCATTAATATATTAAAACTTGTAAATAAAAATATTATTATTTCTTAGCTTCAGGCTGTATCCCGCACACAGCAGGGTAGGAAGAGGGAAACTAATGCTAAGACACTGCCGAATTCTGGAGGCATTGCGTGTTGAGTGGCTGAACTCAACGCCGCGCTTTGCCTCGACACCAGAGTGAAGAAATGGAAATATAAATTTAAGTAAAGATTTCATCTCTTCGAGTGGGAATCGAACCCACAACCAGTTGAATTACAGTCACAATTTGTGCCGCTGCGCGACCTAAAAGAAACATTTTATTAGCAACAAATTATATTACATATATACGTAAAATCTCCAAACGTCAAATAATCGAGACCTATAATTTTATGATTATCGATAGCTCACGAAATTTTCAAGAGCTGTTGCTACAGTTATCTCATGCTGAGCACTCATGCATAACATTAATGTTGAATATGCTTAACAGAGTATAAAAAATATTTATATGACTTTTTTGTATTACCATAATGTATATACATATTAGAATTAACGACTTTGTCTGACTTATATGAAGAATATGCAAAGTTAGTATCGTCTTGCAAAGACGGTACAAGATGCAAATCATAATTTTTACTATTTCAATAGGCAAAGAAGGAGAAAAAATTCCGTTCTATTTTTTTCAGGTGTACTTATTGTATTAATTGTATATAGATACAATATATTTTTTTATTTTTATTACCTATAGATTACAGAAAATAATATAAATAAAACAGTCCTTACTGGTTCACATAATAAGTTCTTTGATTTTCACGATTATTACACATTTTAAATGAAACTAATTTAACCGGATTAATCGCGTATATTTAAGTTTTTACATTTTGGAAACCCATCAAGTTCAGTTCAACTGAATGCATAAATGGGTGTGGGTTTAAATTCCTAAATATTTTTGACGTGGTTTTTGTTGATGATGGGTTGATGGGTTGGTTGGATGGTTGGCTTGATGGGTTTCCAAAATGTAAAAACTTAAATATAAACGTTTAATCCGGTTAAATAAGTTTCATTTAAAACAGTCCTAATAGTGTATGTGAAAAAATTATCTAAATATGATTCGCGGCTTATAAGATTTACATAAATGAAACATTAACAATATAATCATTACATAATACTTTATAATTAAATACATTTATAAGAATATTATTTTGGTTTTTCGTAATACCGTCAATAATATTTTATTTCAGCTTCACGTTGCATCCCGCATAAAGCAGGGTAGGCAGAGGAAATCTAGTGTTAAGACACGCGGCTTCCCACTTTACGCCGAATTTTCGAGACATTGGGTGTCGAGTGACGGTGCTCAACGCCAAGCTTTTGCCTTGGTACCAGAGTGAAGAAATTGACATATTAATAAATAATAATTCATTCCCCAAAGTGGAAATGAAACCGACATCCGTCGCGTGCCAGTCATAAGCGTGTGCCCTTGCGCGACGACGGCCTCTAATTTAACTTATAATAATAAATTGCAAAGCATTAACTAGTGAGCACATGCGATGGCGTCAATATTACCAAATGTAAAATAGAGTGAAATCAATAGACCTCGACTGTTGTTACCCCTGCGGTTATTATAAAAGACGTGAGTACTGGCAACACTGTATCAGTTGAATTTTGGAAACGAAAGTAATAAATATATTCTCAAAATGTTTGCTGAGGTACATAATAGTTAAATATAAATTATTTTTATGGAAACATAATAAAATAAATAATATAATAATTATCAGTTATAAAACTGAATAAAATAATATAATTTTTTAACGTTTTTTAAAGTGTTATTCCACACTTAGGAAAGAATAATACTTATTTAGATAAATTGAACCTCGGTTTCCAGGAGGCGCGGGTTCCAGTCCCGCTTCGTCCAAATTCTTATATGTTTTCTATATAAGTAAAATTATATATATTTTTTATATTGTATATATTTAATTAATTCCTAAATACATATATATAGGTATTGTGTTTTGCCGCCCTTGTCGGATTCGCGGCTGCCCAATATGGACATGGGCACGGCCATGCTTACTCCTCGCAACACATCTCTCGTCATGATGGACATCCTCAAGTCGTTCACGTTCACGGAGGACATGGTCATGAACACGGCCATATTGACTATTTCGTAAGTAAAAAACAATTTCTTATAATATAAGTTCACTCCAAACAAATATAAGTCTTAGTATCTTGCATTATAAAACAAAATACAGTTAATTTGTAGATATAAAAAATATCAAAACATTTTTTTTTTCAGACTCATCCTAAATATGATTTCGCGTACAAAGTAGAGGACCACCACACTGGCGACATCAAGTCCCAGCACGAGAGTCGCGACGGTGACGTAGTGAAGGGATACTACTCTCTCCATCAGCCTGATGGTTCTGAGAGATCTGTACACTATCATGGTGACCATCACACCGGGTACGTCGATATCAATCTATTCTACGTATTATAATTTAATATACTATATATAGTAGTATTTTTTATATTTCATATTTTTTATTTTTATGTTTAGATAAATGTAATAATTTTTATCGTTTCCATAATGTTGGTATAAAAGCTTCACGCTGTATCCCGCACACAGCAGGGTAGGCAGAGATAGCCTAGTGTTAAGACACTCCGTTCCCCACTTTCCACCGAAGTCTAAAGGCATTGCGTGTTGAGTGGCGAAACTCAACGCCGCGCTTTGCCTCGACACTAGA
>DWAP01003062.1:0-12510 GCA_018230625.1 Heliconius eleuchia
TATATATATATTTTATATATATATTAAAATTTTCCATAACATTAGGTAACCAAATAAGAAATTATTTGGGGAAAGTAGTTTTGAGATAGTCGTGTCCCCACTTTTACAGCGTCGGACTGTAAAAGCGGTTGGTAAAAATTGGTTGTGGATTTGATCCCCACACGTGGCAATGATTTTTTAAATTTCAATCTATTTGATACACATAGCAGAGTAGGCAGAGGGAACATGAGGACCTAGTGTTAGGGCACTTTATTTCCATTAAGGCTTTGCGTGTTGAGTGGCGGACCTCAGTGCCGTGTTTTGTTCATTATCAAAAGGAGGAAATGAAAATATTCAGTATTTCATTCTACCGAGTGGGAATCGAACACGTAATCGTCGCGTTTACAGCCGCATGTTTTGTGCCCTTGCTGAACTATCACAGCCTGAAATTATTTTTATTTTATTGAGTTTTGTACTTCAACAAACAATTTCTAGAAAACTCGGGCGGTGCGTTGAGAACGAAGTGTGTTGGCACTACGTTCTCTCTACCTACCCCGCTATAAGCGGAATACAGTGTGAAGTTAAAAAAAATTATAAAATATTTATAAATCAACTAACGGAGAGTAGTGCTTTAACACTACATTTTCTCTGCTTATCTGCATACAGGATACAAAGTGAAGCTAAAACCTAGCTATATAATATATAAAACATGTTCACGCAAGCAATTAGTCACCTGCTGTATACTTATAGTAGCCTCAGTTCAGTAACCCCTGTTGCGCAGTAGAGCAGACGTTGACCCACCACGTGGGTAGCCGCGTCTTATCGCTTCCCCATTTGTGGTATTTGTTGGCGAGTGACGCCAGCGCGTTTGGAATAATGTCTTTTCATTTTTTTTAATATTTTTTTCGTCATGGTATTATTTTTTTTTATAAATATTTAAAAAAATAACAGTTTTTAACGACTATAAAATTGCTTTTGTCAACTTGACATTGATGTTTTTTCTTTTTCTTTCATTGTAGAGTCCTACTATGGATGTCTTTATAATATTATTTTATGTAGAGAAGTGTACTGAAATTCGTAATTCAATTCAAAGGAATTAACAAAGTCGATTGTTATTTTGAAACTAAGTAAGACGTGTGATTCATTTGTGCAAGCAAGAATAAATTATATATTTTGTAACAAAAATGGAGTATAAATTCCATTAATTTGTTTTATAAATATGTACGTATATTTAAAATATACTTTTAACTACACCCTGTATCCTGCATATAGGAGGGTAGGCTGAGAAATTTAGTGTTAAAATACTCCATTCCTCGTGCACGGCTTAATGTTTGAGACACTCGACACGCGTGGCGGAACACTACGCCAAACTTTGTCTTGCTACCAAAGCGGGGAAATGAAATTAAATGATAAAAAAAACATTTAATTATCATATAAAATAAATTTTAACTAATATATTTTTAAAATACTCTCAATAAAGAAAAAAAAATATCTTACCCAAAATTTTCTAAAAAAAAACTAGACACCAATAAAAAAAGACACATGCATAATAGTTAGCAACTTCAAAACATTAAGCAATCTATATTATCAAAAAGTTTACTTTTACTGTCGTTCTCTAAAAGTTTCACTTACATAAATACAGACTCTAAATGGCTATACTTAATGGATACAATGATTAATATTCATGCCCATATATGGTATGTAATCCAAATATATCATAATAAGGCTAAGTTATAAATCATAGGTTTGACTTGTCTTTTTTAATAATATATCTTTTTTATGAATATATAATGAAAGTGTTATTTTTGTTTTTTTAAGAGCAGAATTTGTTTTAACTATAATAAAATCTGTCTATCAAAAGAGTTTTTTTAGTCATAAATTTTTGTTAAAAAGAAAAAATATGCATATTTAAGCTTTATTTGTAAAACAAAAATCTTCATAAAAGTGTTTTTTTTTAAGATTTTTGTTTTACAGACTACCTTGCTAAATACAGGATACAGGATACGACTTTTTATATTTATAGTATAATTAAAAAAAACCTCTTATCTATATATAGGATTTGTAAAAATACCTCGGTACAAAGAAAGAAAATAATAACCTCTTTAAAATTATGAAAGCAGATTATAAAAGTGACAATTTTTTTTTTTACAAGTCTAAATAAAAGTCAAAATTTATAATTAGATTATTTATTTTCTCGAATATTTTATTTGAATGTGGTTTTATGTACTAAACCAAGGACCCATAATTTTTCTCGAGTAGCAGGGAAGACTATGTCATGTATAATTTAAATATAGTATGAGCCAGAGTGGAAATTGAACCCACTACCACTACAATTATAGTCGATGGCCTCATTTTTATAGCCAAATTAAATAAAACAATTTTTTATTTGGTATTATAGAAGGAGATTATGAGCTATCTGTGAACTAAATTTCATTTTAATCCTTTAAGCCAAGTTTATGAATGGTCTCAACTGTCAAAATACATATACGTACGATTAAAATGGTTTTAATTTTAGCGTAATAAGCGTTTAATAACTATAACGTGAATAATATATAATTATATTTTAATTTTTTTATATCCAAAAAAATAAAGAAACATATCTGCAAATTACGTCAATGTTGCACCAAATGAGCGCTATGGTTTGATGGCCTGTTTCTTTTATTCTTATTAGATAAAATGTTAAAAACAAAAATGCCAAATCCTCGTACCAATTTTTTTTTAGTCAAATTAAAAAAAAAGTTATAAGGATAGGTGCTTTATTCCGCATATAACATTGTAGGCAAAGGACATTCAATGTCAAGGTACTCGGTTCACTTTAATCCCGATTCCAAGATATTATGTCTTAAAAAGCGGAACTCAACGCCGGATTTGCCTTACCGAAATATTTATAATTTAAAAATCGCGGAATTCATCCGATTTTGCTATTCAAAGTGTTTTCTGGTCATGACGTATAACTGTCACTCAGATCGATCAATATTACTAGCTAGGTTCGGCGGCCGGTCGGCGAACCCCCAAACGCGGGTCAATGCCACCGATAGTAACACAGCGGAAGCTATGTTATACAGTGCTATAAATTGGCGAAAAAAATGCTTTTTTTTTAATAACAAAATATGCATCATTTCGTAACTTTGAATTCAAAGAACTTGGTATAAAGCAGAGGAAAGAGTTTTCAGCATAAAACAAAAATTCACGCTATATCCCACATTTTGTCGATGCCCACTTTTTGGGACCTTGCGTGTTGAGTGTTGGAACTCAACGCCGCGATATATCTTACCAAAGCGAAGAGAGCGATCTTAACACTAGATTCTTTCAGGATAATGCTCTATTTGGGGCATGCTTAAAGGTAATGTTTTATGTATTTTTAAAGTTTTGCGAAATAAGGACAACTGTTGAGTTTGTTACCGGCTCTTCAGCAGAAATGCCTTCCGAGATGGTGGTGGGTTCCTACTAGAGAAAATTAAATACTAAATATTTTCATTTTATGTATCTATTATAATAAAGTGGGCCAATTTTGAAGACCAGGGTGTCTTAACACTATATTCTCTTTGAATAAAAATTAATAATATTTATATCCCGTTTTTATGAATTTACAGCAAGTTATTACAACTATATTTGACAACGGTACCATATACCGTGAGGTTCAAATTGATAAAAATTTCGCCATGAAAGTAGGAATTAGTAAAAAACTGTAAAATTATACTCTACAGTTGAATAAAATAAATTTATAAATACTGTTATAAATATTATTTAGTGTGACATTGGTTTTGAATGTTCCGTTGTTATATGGTTAGTAAAGACTGTAATGACTTAGTTTCGAGATGAAACGCGATGGTTGCCAGTTCAAATCAGATTAGAGAAAGTGCTTATATAGAACGAGTGTTTATATAATTAACACAAAATGCGGCGTTGAGTTCCGCCACTCAACACACGCGGAAGGTGTGGAACGAAGTGTCTTAACACTAGGTTTCCTCTAACCCGCTATGTACGGTATTCAACGTGTAGCTAAAAAAATGTACGTATATATACATGATATATTATAAAAGGCACCCAAAAATCCATACTTCACAAATTTCCCCGCCGCCATTTTCCCGTTTCCACGCTGTGGAGGCGACCTTGTGACGTCACCGCGGTTATTGATTTGCCCCATGTGGCCTTAACTGACTGTCGAAAAGAGGTTATGTTAAATATTTTTAATTTATGTTTCATATAAATTTTTGTTGGGTTTTATACCACTTTTGACCTAATTTTCGAGAAAATTTAAATTGTATTGTATATATTTTGTGTTTAATATTATGGTACTCTATTTAAAATACAAGTATTATTTTTTAAAATTTATTGGATAATAAAAATATCACATTAAGCTTCAAGCTTTTTCCTGTAAGACAAGGTAGGCAGAGGAAATTTCAAGTTAATACACTCTGTTTTTCTACTTTCTGTTTACTTTACGAAGCTGTTTTTTCACTAGAATGGAGAAATGTATCCACAACCATTGCGTTACGGGTAAACGCTGTCCCATTACGCCATAATAGTCTCTAATAATATTCTATAATTCCCTATAATCATAATTTATTACAATAATACCTGATAATTAATCAAAATAATATTTTATTTAGAAACTAGGTTTGATATACAAGGCGTGGAAATATTTTTAAGATTAATCTTTCATCTGGGAGATACGGAAGGCAAACGCTGTGGATATGGAGATGTTGTGAAACTTGAGTAAACATGTCAAAATTTTTTTATATCATAATTTAATACAAAATATAAAACCGATTTATAATGTATATAGAGCAGAGTAATTCGAATGTAAGACATTCTGTTCCCCACGCACTATAAAAAAATTCAAGACATTACGTTGCATAAAAGTGACGGTATTTAAAACTGGGCTTTTTTGGACCTAAAACATAAAAATTATTGATTCCTCTAAACAGAATCAAACCCACAGTAATGTTAACTTATTTTACTTAACTTTTTGAATTTTGTCTCTATATAAAATTAAAACTTACAACACTTATTTTTAGTTTAGATTTTTGGACGATAATATTTTAATATGTAATTATAAGGGACCCCATACAGCAGCTGCTTAAATTTTAGTAGTCTCAATAAAACATCAGGTGTATATATAAGACTGTTACTGTGTGGTGTGTGATATTCAACACAAAAATATTATTCAATTCGTACCAGTAATTACTGAGAGTAGCGCGTTAATACATAAAATTAATTCATATTTTTTTTATAATAGTATAATGGTTTCTTAGAAAAACAAAATTATTTACAACAAAAAAATCAATAAAAACAAGAGACAAACAATATAATATAAATAAAATAATTTCATTATACAAATTAATCAAGGTCAAGTCAGTGTTATGAATGGAGTGGTTAGTGTTATGAAAAAAATTGTTTTTATCACTGTGCTCTACTGCTCTACCCTATTTAAAGGGTGACACTTCGTGGGAAGTGGCGGAATTAAACGCCGTTTAAATAACGTTTTATTACAATTTATAATAAAATACACATTTAAAAATAAATAAATATAGATAGAGGTGGTATCATCGTGTTAATGACTCGTAGTACTCGTATGTATTGATATTGTAACTTATTTATGTGCATATTAAAGTTTGTTAAACTATTTCTTTAATACTTTTATAGATGGGCTTAGAGTTTCTATAGTATTTTATAGTGTGTGGTTTATTTAAAAAATATACATAGCTCTATATGGTTTGTAGGACTTATCATTTTTTTTATTATTATTTTTCATGATTTTAAGTAAATTAAAACGTTTATTTAAATAATAAAAGGCTATAATAAGAACAGTTTAGCTTAGAAATGAATGATTCAACATATAAATTTCATATGGAAAGATCCCAGCACAGAATGAAAATTGACATAACCGGTTGACAATATTTTCCGGGGTCATTGACCTTGTTGTGACGTAACAACATTATTAAAAAAAAAATGATAATTATCTATCAGATTGTTGTCACTGATTGGACATTGTTTTGTTTTTGATATTGACGTCACTGCACGAAATTAAGAGAAAAATGCGTTTCGAAAAAAAATCAAAATTAAAAAAAAAATTTGCCAATCAAATTGCCAAAAAATGCAAGCGTCTAAAGTCCCGAACTAGAGTTCAATAGCTTTTCACCGAAATCCACTTTGTTTGGGTCTCGGGGTCAACGACACGGTGTGACGCCGGCGCGTCTGTGTGCGTGCGGTCGTGTGCGGACGCGGCGCGCGCACACATCGATACACAACATGACATCGTCCGCCGTTCGTTTTATATCTTAATTACTTGGGCCCTGCAAACATTTTCCTACTTCTAATTACGTTTTTGGGACGTTAGACACCCTACCTTAGGGTTAACTCAGGGTTCCCGCCTTAAACTGCCATTTTGGCCAAAATTTTCGCGAGTTCCGACTGTTGGGGGTACTGAACTATCTACTAAAGTTGATTATTCGGCCGAATGAAAAAATATATAATTTTTCGTTAGCCCGGCTCGAAGATTCGTCAATGCGTCAGTTTGGTTCGAGCCGTCCCGGCGTCGACATCTCCAGTCGCAAACGCGAAGCCGAGTTGTGAACAACCTATAGTACAAAATATAACGTACAAATTTTTCCCTTACAGTGAGGTGAACGTATTTTTTTTATAGTGACAGTGCCTTTTTTTAGTGCGTGTGACCAAATTGCGTTGTTTGGATCGTGTCATCAGAATATCAGAGCTAGTTTTCACGTAATGATGCGATTTTAGACAACCGATGAACATCGGTTCGCTAAAATCGGCAATCGCCTTTCAAAAACTGAAAGTTTTCTTGCTTCTTTCTTAATTCATTCAAACACTTTTTTCTGCTCTGGTTTTCTGTTTACAGATATTTGTGTTTTCCATAAACAGTATACGGGAACAAGTGAATTTTACAATAAATATAACAGTGCCTTAGTAGAATGTTTATTTAAGACAGACGAAGCAAATAAAATAGAGACCACGGCAACAAAATGCCAAAAAACTTGTTACTTTTCAAAAAGTTAATCCCAGAATTAAACTTCGCGAAAAGAAATCTTACATCGCCGCTCGGCCGGAACATATTTATCAGTTAATGCAGTGGTGCTTAAAATATTAGACGGTGCCATAAAATTTTTCGAAAAAATCTTATGGTGTGAAGAGTTGCCTTAGACAAAGTCGGAAACAGAAAACAAAAATTAATTTTACATAAACACAAGGAACACCAAATTGAGTGATATTAGTGAGGCCGAAATGCGAATACGATTCGCGAAGGTTCTCAATTATTCAAAAGTCACTTAAGAAGTTCAATTAAGAAATATGATGAATAACAGCCAGTTCCACGAGCTGTTTGGATCTCAGTGGCCTCCTGATCAGCATGGAGGCCACTCCTCGGCCTCGACTATGCTGCACCAGGGACAGAGTCTGCCCCAGGGCATGCAGCTTAAGAGGGAACCCCACACGGAAGTCCAGGGTGTGATGCACAACCAGATGGGTATGGATATCACATCAGGATCTGTTGCAGACAGCACGTCTCCACCACCAGGGAACAGTGATGGGATGTTTGGTTCCTCTATATCAGGAATGTTCATGGACAAGAAAGCTGCCAACTCTATAAGAGGTAAAAGTCAGTGTTTTTTTTTGTATTTTTGTATTTTTTAATTTATTTTTCTCATACAAATGTGTTGAAATAATATGAGTTTTGATACAATAATCTTGTTTGGTATTAAAAATATTTTAAATTATACTAAACATTATATAGGTAAATATAGTGTGTAACCTATCTAACCAACTTTGCCCACGCACTTAAAGGTCGCACATTATTTTTTTTAAACCTATTCAATTCCAGTACATTAATAAAAAAAATAATAAAAATTCTAAAAAAAACTACATAACCATATATTTGTATACATATGTATGTGGCTGACCTAACTTTTTTTATAAATGTTAAAAAGTTCTAATAGTGATGAGACATAAATGGGTAAATTTCTTTTAGAATCCTCTCATGATAAAAGCTTTACAGAAGTTTCCGCGGTTTTCACTTAGCTCTACAACCCTACGGCCGACGTTATATAATATGTGAAGCCTACAAATTTTAACTTCTTTTATCTATTTGTTTTCTGCTGAAAAATATAATAAGTCGTTTGTTTGCGTAAACTATAAAACGTAAAATCTTCTTTTTCACGTTTCCATTGGAATTTCGGGAAATTCTTAAGTGTAAATGCGTTCTACCCCGCGTATCTTAAGTTGTGCATATCTGTCAGTCACTCAGTATCGAAAGAGTTTTATACATAGAGTCATAGAGTGTCATACATAGAGTCATAGAGAGTAAAGGCCTGTCCGATGACGTTAGATAATTTATTATTGAATAAAAATTAGTTTGCCTCTTAGCTAAATAATACATTTTAGCTGTAAAATATTCCATTATTGTGTAATTGCAATAAAATTGTTTTTAAGTTAGTGTGGATTCAATTTTTTGTTCTAAATATTATATATTTAAATATTTAGAACGCAAAATTGAATATATATGTACAGATAGAGATAATCTAGTGTCAAAATACGTTGTTCTCCACTTTACGCCCGAATTGGGAGACGTTGTGTGTTGAGTGTTGTTGCGGTACTCTCTTTGTTTCATCGAAATGAGTATTGAAACTACGCCATTCCGTATGCTGAATATTCAGAAGCTGTCACTGCCTCACATTTTCCTTGCTTATTAACTGTATGAATTCACTTCACCCTTTTTTTTGCATACGCGATAGACATAGGGAACCTAATGTTAAAACAATCCGTTTCCCACTTATCGTCCAATTTTAGAGACGTTGCGTGTCGAGTGGCGGAATTTGTTACCAGAGAAAGGAAATTGAATAGCTTAATTTTCCATAGTGGCAATCGAACTCAAGTCCATTGATTTTATTCGTACCGTACTACTGCGCTACGACGGCCTCTTTATTAATACAATTAATATAATTTTATTAATATATTAAAAATATATTAAAAATCATCAAATCCCAAAGGCCAGTCGTGGCGCAGGGGCACAAAGTGTGACTGTAAACCCGACTGGTTGTAGGTTCGATCCCCACTCGTGGAAATGAAATATTTATTTACATTTATATTTCCATTTCTTCGCTCTGGTGTCTAGGCACAAGCGCGGCGTTGAGTTCTGCCACTCAACACGCAATGCCTCCAGGAATCGGCAGAAAGTGGGGACCGTGTGTGTGCAAAAAATCAAATCAGCTTCACGCTGTATCCCACATCGTGAAGCTGATTTGATTTTTTTTGATTATCAAACACCTTCGTCTTGAGCAATATCAATATTGGCTGTAAGGTACATCATATTGCGTCACTATAATAAATCCAAAGTTCCTATTTGTTCTATAATTATCAATATCGAATGTTATAACTAAATATTTAATAAGACCGATTTAAAGAAAATAAAACACATAACTTTTTATATGTATATCTGTCTTGTATGATTATTTATATTTTAATTAGTATGAAGTATATTTTTAACATTTTTGTAGTGTTATTCCACTCTTAGAAAAGAAAAATACTTAAAAAGAAAACGTATGAAATTTGAACGTAGCGGGACTCGAACTCACGCCTCCTGGAAACCGACCAGGCGCCCTGACCTCTATAATGAGAACGTATGGCTTAGTGGTGCAAAATTTTTATACGTTTTCTTAACGATGGACGAAGCATATATTAATTTCCCTTCCTTTTCGATAGAAAATGTCTATCTATAGAAATTTGTAAGCCGAAGGGCTTTGAGAATACTAGGTAAAAATTTGGGCCAACTTGTAATGGATATTATATGGCGTTGAGTTCCGCCAGTCAGCACTTATTATCTTGGATTCCTGCAGATAGTAGAACGAAATGTCTTGGTATTACATTTTTGCCTGCTGTGTAACATGATAAAGCAGATTTCTCCACCCATTAATCTAAGCCAGAAATTACGAGGCTAGTCGTGGCGCACGAGGTGTGACTGTGACAGGTTTTGAGTTCGGTTCCCACTCGAGGAAATGAAATATTTAATATTTTAATTTCGCTCCAGTGTCGAGGTAAAGCGCGGCGTTGATCTTCACCACGCAAAACGAAATTATTCCTATATTTTGCGAAAAGTGGAGAACAGAAGAAAATTAAGATAAGCATTTACTATAATCTACATATAATATTGGCACCAGTTAACGACTCGTTGAAAGGACGTCATGTGTCCTAAAAAAATCACTAATAATTTCATTATCTTGAATGATCTAAATTGCTTGCCCCAGATTTTTCCACTTAGAACATATTTCTTTGTTTCGAATTCGTGTTAATTATACCAAAATTTGGGTTAAAATAGCAGATTTAGCCATTTTGTAATGATTTAAAATTTTAGGACAGCACTTACGTAGTTGCAGCTATTAGAAACGTTTAGCTTTATTTATTTGTATTTATCCTCATTTATACTTGAGATCTTTGTAACGCAGTGACACATCTTCAACCTGAAAACACGACGCTTATGGTTTCGATTCTTTATTTTAACTTTCTTGCTCTGATAACAAGTTCCGACGCTCAACACGCAATGTCTGGAAAATTGGGGGAACGGAGGTTCTTAACAGTAAGTTCACTTTGCGTATCCTGCTATATACGGGATACAGCGTAAAACTGAAAAATAATAATTTAACAAATACATAATTCAAAATTTTTATTCTTCTTAATAATTATTCAAATTAAAACCCTATTATTATGTTAATAAAGTATAAAATGTAAGCAAATGCAATGCACTTGTGACGTTCCAACACTAAATGAGAGATGCACGTGTCAGATTCGTGGGGTGAATGCACTTGACACAGTTTGCACTTTGACTTGCTGTTACTCAATCGTTTTACAACCGTCTGTACTCTGTCCATTGATTGGTCCAATATGTTTCGTAAAAACTAAGTAGTTTGTATTAAGTGTGTGTTATTATAAGAAATAACAAGGGACTGGAGGATTTTCTTTGTATTTAGTTAGGAGGAGGAAAGAAGGAGGTTATTTTGTGTAAATACATAGTGCCTTATAGAATAAACATATTAACAGTATAGAAAATTCGTTTTATTGACATTTTTATGATTCAAGCTTATCGAAAAATGTGTAACTTACTTAAAAAATGCTTACTCATTAAATAAAAAAATAAACAATATACATAAAATTAAAAATGTGTATATATTTTTGTAAAATTATATATAGACAAAGAAATGAATAAGAATATATGTTTATATATATATTTATATTTCAAACAAAAAAAGCGTTTGCAACATAATGTCTTTAATCTCACAATTTTATCGAGATAGTACATTTATAAAAATGTGAAATAAAAGTCATTGACTCGCCTTGTCGGTTGTTGGCCTCTGGTGTGATGTCACGCTGTCACTTTTATTTTGGGCCGTATGTACTGTCATTTTGATCAAAATATACTTTGAGTACACAAAAAAAAACACTTTCGAGCTATTATTTATACAGAATTACTTATTTTTATTGTTGTGACAATTATATATTTTTAGTTAATATAATTGAAGCCATCGTGGCACGGTGACAGTATGTGACTATAAACTCGATGGTAGGAGGTTCACATTTAAAACCTCTATGTCCTACCTTCTGTGCGAGGAAAAAAGTAAAACTGAATAAAATATAGTAATGTAAACGTAATATTAGTTATTTTACGTGATGTTAGATATGATAGTTATAGGTTCAATTCCAAAATGAATTCGTAAAGGAGAAATATATATTGATATATGTGTGTATCCATAGGTGCTATTTTTATACACTACTGAAATACATTTCTGGTGATTCATTAATAAGATTTTTAGTAACGAAAAAAGTGCCGACGTCATCATGACGTGACGTGACGTGTGGTGAAAATTATATTAAGCTGTCGTAATGGGTCAACACCTATACGGGACAGTTGTGGGCTCAACTCCCATTTACCCACTCTGATAAAAAATTAAGAAAAACCAATATCATAAAATGCATAATTTAGTTAATTCAACGAAAATACTTCATGCATTTCTTTATGGAAAACGATAAGGATTTTAATATGCCTATAGAATTTTTATTACCATCGAAATTTTTTTGAAAATAAAATAAAAAAAAATCATAC
The DNA here is from genome assembly GCA_018230625.1 of Heliconius eleuchia. NCBI lineage: Eukaryota > Metazoa > Arthropoda > Insecta > Lepidoptera > Nymphalidae > Heliconius > Heliconius eleuchia. The sequence continues at coordinate 12,092 of DWAP01003062.1, forward strand.
CAAACTTTCAGTTTCAACTTGAGAGCACAAATAAAAAAAAAGGTCAACCAAAAAAAAAAGGTTCACATAAAAAAAATAAACAAAAGTGGAATTGAATTAAAAAATGTGTCGTCACAGGTCAGTTGCCTGGTGACGTCACACTGCGTCACTGCAAATTGCGTTCAGTTTCGATAACACCGATATTAGGTCACTGCCGTGGCTAGGGCGTGCATGTGGGGCCTGAGAGACCTAGATTGCACTTTAAATTAATATATTCGCTGTTGATAACACCAACTGTTTTGATAGCGTGCTTAATAAAAAAATGTTTATTTTTGTAGTGAAAATAAAAAAAAAAATCAGCTTCACGCTGTATCCCGTACACAACAGGATAGGCAGAGGCAACCTAGTGTTAAGACACTCCGTTCCCCACTTTCTGCCGA
>DWAP01003063.1:0-12509 GCA_018230625.1 Heliconius eleuchia
AGTGTTCGAAACGTCGGGTTTCCAAAATGTATAATCTAAAATATACGCGATTAATCCGGTTGAAATAGTTTCATTTAAAATAAATTATTATTAAAAAATTTATGACTTTATTTTTTGAAAGATCAGCTTTGTTCGGCCTATTAAATTTTAACTGATGTTGGTCAAAATGTCAGATAAAAAATACTTTATTGATATTGCCTCCATGCACATCTAGAATCGAGGTGTCCTCAAGTACTTTTTATAATTAATACGTTAAAATCAATATGCTATGAAAAAGCCTATAAGAATAACCATATTATGGGAAAAAAATTGTATAATTGAGAGATTTAGACTACAACATTGAATTATCATTGAACATATGGCTTAGCGGTCAAAGCGCTTGGATGGTTTCCAAGAAGTGCGGGTTCAATTAATTATCATTTCAATTTTTTTAAAGTAATACATAAGTCGCTTTGAAAATACAGGATAATTATTTTATGAAATTATTTGGCGCTTTTATTGTTAAATATTATGTGCTATCTAATAACAATAATTCTAGTACTCGGTATAGTCCGAAGAAATTAACAATTCATAATGCTGGATCGATATGTTAAATAACATTAAGTACTCAGCAACAAAAATATGGTAATAGGTTATGCATCAAAGCTCGTTCTGTTTATAGAAAGCCAAAACTTCAACCTTCGTTGGTAAATATTTAGATTTTACGTTGGTGTTATAGTATACTAATTAGTTGTACATTTAGAATAGTATAGTAAGATAAATTTAAGTAACTATAATAATTAAATGAGTAGACATATAAAAGTACAATATGTGTTTATACATACATGCCATTTATTTTTAAAGATATACTTATTGATCATCTTATCTTTTTCCAGTTTCATAACAAAAAATTAAATTTCACGTTGACTGCCAGCTAGTAAAAACACTCATATTTTCTATACCAAAGCAGACCCTGCTCTCATATGTTGGCCTCTCGCCAAACTCATTGATACTATCTGGAGTAGCAAAGATAAAAACTATTTTCAACGTAAAGGTCTTGTGGGAAGTACCGACTAAATCATAATAGCCGGCAAAACAGGGCCATTACCATAAATCAATAAGCTAATGGTAATCGACGTTGTTGTACACCTGATAAACTTAACAATAAGATAAAATGTGCAAAATTGTATATCGTGTTTTTTTTCATTTCTTCATAGTGCGATGGAAACGGTATCTTTTAAAAAAATATATTTTCATTGTTTTTCTTTTTAACTAAAATGTTATATTTAATTCTTTTATTAACTTTTTGAAATATATTTTGCTATTTTTAGTTATCTTTTATGTATTACCATTTCCGAAATGCGAAATGAAAAAATACGGGATATGAACCACTAAAACAGATAAAAAATTGTATTTATATTCAAAATCAACATTAATTCATGCATGGTCAGCAGAGAGAACCTAGTGTTAAGACACTTCGTTTTCAACTTTCCGCCCAATTTTTCGAAATAGTAGATGTTAAGTGGCGGAATTCAACGCCGGGCTTGTGTCTTGCTGCCTGACCGAAAAAATGAAAATATTACTAAACAATAATAAATTCGTTCTAGTGGGGATCGAACTCACACCCGTCGAATTACATTCAAACCCTTTTGGCCCTACGCCACGACGGCCTCGTCCTCTATTATCTGTACTAATATATAATAGTTATTGAATGAAGAAGAAGCCTTATAAATTTTCAATGGTTATCTGAGTCAATTAATACAATTAACTATATCACATATCAGGATATAAAAGCTTTCACCTTTAAAAGGATTCCAAGTATGCAACGGAAGTGTTGTCTATGTAATTATACAATGTAACATTGTACCAGATGAGCGATTTAGCAATACTAATTGAATTTTGATTCTTTGGTATTCTAAAGAGACTTACTAGGATTGTAAGATACGGCAAGTTTTAATATCGCCCTGAGGTGTGGGTGGAATGGGGGTCGGGGAGTACTCCCTCGTGCCACCGTCCCATACCCATGGAATCGCCTAGTCAGTTTCGTTGTTCTGCGCATGCGTACACTAGCAGCCGCGTGCTTTCCTCGTGGCTTACGCGACGGCCATGACGAATAAATTTGAACTTACATTCGTAGAGATTGCTACGAGTTATTGTACGTAGCATATGTTTTTTTATAGCTTCTACGTCATTTTATTTTAATGGTATGTTTTTTAAGTAAAAACCATATTATAGCATATCAGCTAGGTATATCATTACCTATATTTACAATAATAGTGTATTATTACATTATGATAACTACGCTGTCTAATATTAATAAATGCGCTATATATTGTAACTAAAATATTATAACTCTGTAACTAAGTGTAGAAAATATTCCATATTCGTGCATGAGACATGTATAACCTACTTGTAACACGTTGAATATGATTCAAGCTACACTATATGCTCATATGCCGTTATACAATGATGCAGAGAAACTTTGATAAGTTGGACTTTGTGAGTGTAATGTACGGGTACAGTGTTAACTAGACGGTCGTTTAGGTGGAATTTAAAATTGAATTACAAGTTCTAGAACTGCTTGGAACCGTAATTAGTTAGTAGGTATTATAAAATGTTAATTAGTCGCTTTCTTTGCTTAACCTTTAACTTTCTTATATTAAAAATAGATCAATCTTACCATGTAAAGAATATATTATCATGTATTGTCTAACTCCTGTTTTAGGCAATATAGAAATTTAACATATCGCCCCTTTCTTAAAAGTATATTTTATTCCAATAATTAATAACCAAATATTGTGGTTAATAGTACTACTATGTACATACACATTTAAAACGGTAAATTGTAACTATAATTTATCAAAGCTTCTTACTTCTTTCATATCTATGGGAAAAGTTTTTTAGTCCCGCCACAAACTTGTTCTGCACCAGAATTTGCGCGGCGTCCCCTCAATTTCTAACGTAATAAATCCTGCAAATCTGAATACCTGCACCATTCGGATAGAATATAATTTGTTACAGAATTCAACCACGCTTTGAAAAGACATATATCACATTTGACGTCGTGTTTAGGCACGCTCCAAATATTCTCCCCGTATTTACACACCGCTTGGCTAATTTAATTACAAAATTAGCCTACAGCGTTTATGATGATAATAATTTTGTTAATCTACATATTTTTCGTAGAAATTTTCTCTTTGTTATTTCATATTTATCAGTTATTAGTGTTTCTAGTATGAAATGGAGCAAAAAAATACACATAATCGATACAGTTTTGTTATTTTAGAGGTAGCTCATGTATTCCTTTGCGATTTATAGAAGCCTAAATCATGAATATTTTTTTTATTTTTTTTAAATTGTGCTGCATTGAATTTTTTTCTCATTTCTGACAATATTTCAGTAGTTCATCTTTGTCCATAAATAATTATGAACAATTACGATTATTGTACAAGAATCATTCTTCAGTACACGTAAGCGATCGATTAAAAAATTATTCGAATTTGAAGAGAGAAGGAAGATAAAGAACTCTTTTTGAACTTTGCTCAATAAAGTATACACTTGCCTAGCTTTTTCACTTTACTGAACTGTGCTTAGTAAATCAAGCTTGGTTGCTTCACTACATTGTACTTTGATGATAATTGCACTTTGCTTGGGATCCGCTTCCAGTGTTTTTCAGGTTATGCACTGAGTATTGCGTCGACCACGTGGGTCATTGGACGGGTTGATACGTCACCTACTATATAAAAATAATGTATGATTGAATAGTTCATTATGTAAAGTTAAAAAATATCTTTTAGAAACACACCCATTTTTTGAGATATATCTAATTAATTTATATTACTGATGAACGCTTGTCTACATGAACGAGTATGTTGTGTCAAATATTTAATTTATAAGCATACAATTTTACTTTATTTAATTCAATTAAATGGTGTGTAAAAAAAGGAATTCTTGCATATAGCGAGATATTTTGGCAATTTCTCAATGTATGTACTTACTAGCACCTAGCCTAGTTATTAGCCGAGAAAGGGTATTTTTTTGTTGGTCTTACCTGAAACAAAAAAAATATATATATATTAATTAACATAAATATAAATAGACGCCATCTTCACATTTTTGAGATATATATGTGTTACGGGAGACGCTATTTATGGTTTCAAATCGGTCAGGTGGAATGCGGTGGTGGTAGTATTTTCTTTTTGAAGTATAATGGAGATTACTTTCAATTATGTATATTATATAATTTGAAATAATACTATAGTCAATTTCATATTCCACTACAGCATATGAAAGAAAACCACCAAAAATTATATTAAGCAACACTTTCACTACAAACAAATGGAAATCGTTAACGAGATAAAGTTAAATTGAATTTCACTGCAGAGCTACACCAAAATGTTAATAGAAGTTCTGAATTCATTTGAATAATATAGAAATGAATTATGTCAAAAGATTTGAACGCATTATGTAGTAACGTCTAGGAAAAGCTTAAGATAAATGAGAAAAAGTTAGCAATTGCACTCTCGTAAGCTATTTATTTACTATATTACGGAAAATGTTATTAAACGCATTTTTCCACGTCGCAGCTACTTAGGCGACTGGTCTTTATTAATAACTCGCAACTGTGCACAATATACAACCAAGCACAAAATTACAGCGCTAGTTAACTGTTGCTTTGAAATTGCACACGCTACGGTCGCTGGTCGAAAATATTACACGACAACTTTATATTGCCAACATAACTGCAATTTGTACTTAATTAATTAAATCATATTTTTAAGTAGAGCAATTTTTGCTAACTTATATTAGGTTCATAAACTGAAAATACATGAAATATTACAATTCAGCCTTTTTGTGCGACATTGTAAATTTAAATACAGACAAACACAGAGACATCATCAAAGAAAGGATTTGATCCCAAAATGTCGGTTTTTTGCATAACCAAGGGGAGAAACCTATCGATTTGAACCAATTCAGCAATTCGTTTACATTCGTTTATCAGAAGAAACTTTTCTTCGTGACAGTGTAAAGTAAGTGAGTTTTGTTGTAAGCACTTCGATTTGAAGGATTACATGGCTACACTAAGTATGTAAATCATTATAGAGCACTATTATTTTTGGTGGATTTTAATAAAATTCTATTTAACCATTAATATTTTACAATAATAGGTACGTAAACTTTACCTCAAATGATAAAAATTTAACTAAAAAGAGCAAAAATACTATCTACTCTACAAAATGTGTCCAAATATACAAAACATTCCTAAGTTTTCTGATAAAAAATAATATATAAAATTATGTTGCAAAAATTATCAAAACATTTTTTATCATTTTGTTACAAATATACTGATTCAAGACGTACTTTTATACCATTACGCAAATAATTCTCAAAAATTTTATAATAAGCAATAACAGAGAATCAACTTTATAAAAAATTCTCTTATACATACATAAATCTATGTATTTTTGTTATGAATCAAACATAACACCATATTTTATATTTCTGCGGAAAACAGCATGTAATCGTAAAGTTTAATTGAAATGAATAAATATTTAATTGAGCCAATTTTTGGCTTTTGACATTGACTTGTATTTTTCTGCTTGTTTCCTTTCCTCGTATAAATTTTATTATTCACGTGAATTGTATCGTGATAAATTGCCACGTTCAAATGGGTATTTATTGGGATAGATTTTTATTTTATTTTACACTAACTAGCCAACAGAAAGTTGGTGTGGCCGAGAGCATTTAATCTTAAAATATTTGAAATAAAATTTATTTATAAATAAATAGCTTTTTACCATATAGTATAGACAACGTTGGTGTTCATCAGATATTTTTTTAATATATTATTTATATTTAATCAATATAACATCATGCTATGCACAGATATTGTCCAATCACACAAATATGTAAAAGCTAACATCGCGTGTCGCGGTCAATTTGTCGGGTCATTTGACGCTAGTCTGGATACGGGTGCGAGGGGGGCAATTAAAAAAGGGCTTCATTACGACCCGAGAGCCCTACAACACGCTTGTAACTTAACTTCCACTAGCTTATATTGAGTTGCTATATAAATTATATGTTAATTCATTGCATATTATTGGACATTGTTCTTTTCTAATTCTATGTACAAGACGGTCAATAATACGAAAAATGAAATTTCAGCTACGTTTTAACTGCAAATTAAAATTATAAATGACCATTTAGCTTAAGCTTCGGCCCAACATATTAAGTAAAAAAATCGTTTTATTTTTTTAACAATTTTGGTCAGCACAAAGAATTCGTCCTCACATTACCTACGTATATCACACACCTTACACAGGTCAACTCACATTCATTCAATTATCAATTATTTTTATTTGTGAACTATCCAGTATACTAAACAACTTTTGCTAAGGCGGCTTTTTTTATTTCTTATCATAAGATTAGTTGGAATATTTGGTTCTTCGTCAGATATTACAGATATTTAAAATGCAAATGAGAAATCTTTATCACACTGAACAACTTGTGCTAAGGAGTTTTTAATTATTATTTCTTATAGTTTAACTAAACTGTAATGGTTTTAAGTAGATGTTTCAGATTTTTTATTTTAATATGTTCAACAATTTTTGTGAAAGGTACTTATGTGGTTCTACATCATCATCGTAGATATGTGTTCTATTACTATTTTTGAAGTACCCTAAAAGGCTTTCCCGTAAAAATATTTTATGTACCTACTAAGATACTTTTTAACTGTTTTATTATAGTACCTATAAATTACAATAGCTTGAAGTAGCTCCTCTGTCTACAGGTACTTTGGGTTAAACTGATATGAGTAACGTTCATTACAAAAACAGAACAGGAATATTCCTAATATTGGTATAGAAGTGTAGATAACTGGTTAACAAATCCAGAAAAGGTATAGAATAACACCTGCCTGCCTATCTACATAGAGAATTTCTGTCAAAAATGTACAATTAGCGCTTTGCCTGGACACCAGAGCGAAGAAATGCAAATAAGAATGAAATGTAAATAAATATTTCATCTCCTCGAGTGGGGATCGAATCCACAAACAGTCGGTTTTACAGTCAAACTTGGTGCCCCTGCGCCACAACTGACTATTTCATTAAACACATGTATAAATAATAAGATTAGGTCCGCATAAACCTTATTACGTCTAATCTATCAAGGTATGTTGCATGCGTCATAGATATTTACAATATTAAACAGCAGAGCAACATTTGCAAATAAAAGTTTTCAACATAACTATGCACAAATTATATTCCATAGTAGATGAAATATTTAGTCAAATTTATATTTTTATTTCTTCGCTGTGGTGTCGAGACATAGCGCGGCGTTGAGTTCTGCCACTCAACACGCAATGCCTCCAGAATTCGGCAGAAAGTGGGTAACGGAGTGTCTTAACACTAGATTCATCTGCCTACCCTGCAGTGTGCGAGATACAGCATATTTACAAAAATATTTCATAGTATAGCCACTTTACCTTAATTTACACTATTCAAGTTAGCCTCCCTATACAGTCCTACGTGAGAATATTAAAATGCTTGTTTTTGTATATTAATACACTATAAATGTCATTATATTAAAAATATGTGAATTTATCAAAACAAAATTGTTATGGAACACGAAATACCGCTATATGATATAGCGGTAGTGCTTTAAGGAAATCGCAGGGCACGCGCGACCTGCAGCCGCAACTAATAATATAGAATTTGTCGGGCACTAATAGCGACGGCTGAGTACGTATTGTTGTCTGAACGCCATTTAAATTCTTTTTATCAGACTAACAAATAGTGAAGCTCAAGCAAATTTTTTTTTTTTTTTTTATTATTATTTAAACCTTTATCATTTGTATCTTATTATATAATCTGTAATACACTTCTTTAGATAATAAAAACTTTATAATCTGTGACCTCATCAACCTTTAATATAAAAAATAAGAAAAAAAAATTGCTTGTTACCCTCTCGCGCATGAACACAACCGATCATAATGTTAATTTGTACATGTATTTCATGTAAATGTTGCCAAGATGATGGCTCGCACTGTCAAAAACTTAAAAGATGTCATGTAAAAAGTTTCTAATTTTACACCCTCTCTCTCCTATCTAGACCTCTAAGTCTATGTACAAGCCCTACTTCACAAGCTCGACGCTATAGTCAAAATGTGTGGCTAGCCGTTTCGTTACTGCAAGCATACTATTAGAATAGCAGTGAAAATAATAACACAACAAACAGCAACAACCATCGTCTTACTTTACATGTAAATGTGGTGGGGTTTTATTACTTTTTATAAGATGAGATTGTGGACATACTCGTAGATGTGTGATGGGAAGAAAAGGATCTTGTTGTTTGTAATCTTTCGAAGAACGGACGACGCATTTCGCTTAGCTCGTCTTGACGGACCCATGAGCAGAGATTTGTTTAAAAAGATAAATTATGAAAAAAAATTATGATGATATAATATGACAGCTATTGTCATTGACTTTAAATATAATTCAACCTCTTCTAGCATTCCAATGTGTTACAGATTAAAAAAAAAACATGTATACCTTATAAATGTGTTTTTAATCTGTAGCACTTGTTATAGAACCATAATTTGGCTCGACTACACTATGCAAATGTGGAAATGGCATCAATTTAGGCCTAACTTCGGTGCTGAATGGAAAGACGCAGTAGTAAAATATATGAACTCTATTACTAGATTTGATTGGATGGTAATTTTTTTAATTGAGTTTTTTAGAAATTCAAAGTCGATAATAAAATTTAAAAAGTAGCACACAGATAAATTATCTTTTCTTCCTTTATTAAGTTTATTATTTTTTTCTCATACCGTAGTGTTTGGCGCTCCGTTCTCCCTGACTATCCCGCTAAGGATAAAGCGTGAAGTAAGTTAATTTTTTCTCGCTTTATATTAACGGCTAATTTACATTTTATATTATTGGTTAGTAACATGAATATGTTATAGTTAATTTGATTTTGATATTTATGCAGCAAAATCGCAGTCCACGGTGTATTTATAAGTCACTAGGACATACCGGACCGTGTATTTAACACGGTAAGCACTCTATCGTAATTAACATTTATTTTCGTATTATGACAATTTGATATATCAAATATTTTGGTACTGAAAGCTTTTATTCAGTACCAAAATATTAGATTTATCTTTTAATCACTTAACAAATATTATTTTAATTAAAAAGAACAACCTTCGCAAATAGATCTATCTGAATCAGAAACTCATTTCATCTTATAAAATACATTTCAAAAGCAAATTCCGAGGTATAAGAACAAAAGCATACCGAAAGGAAAATGATAAGCCGAAATTTGATGCGGGAAATTGGTTTATTCTCTGTGAAAACTCGGACACGGTAGTGCCGGGACACTTTCATTACAGTCGTGTCCGGCGCTACATGGTTCAATGTCCGGCTAGATCTATATTTAACGCACTACGCTACGGCAACCGTAATATGCACGTGCGATACAGACAATCCGTATATTGACTGACGATCACATTAACAGTAAATGTTTTATTTAAACGTAAATAAATACATATATCAAAATAAGTGTGTGATTATTGAGGCCAGTCGTAGCGTATGATTGTAAGCGTAACAGATTGTGGGTTCGATTTCCATTAGTGGGAATGAAATATTTTATATTTTTAATGGCCAGAAAGTAGCAGAGAAGTGTCTTAACAATAATTTCCCTCTGCCCACCTTACTAAATACCACAATAATTATATCACATTTATATAAATAAAATTATACGTATAGATGATAGAACTTGATCTTACAAATTATTTTAATTTGTAAGATCAAATTCTATCGTCTATGAGCATAAGAATGCAAAGTTAGCGTGCCCTGTGCGCTGAAATCAATAATTCTGTCTCACTTCTGGCAGCTCTTTGCCAGTGTAGACGTTTACGTACATTGTTTTGAATTAATACTAAGCCCCAAAACCTAAAAAGTAAACTCTGATATAAGATTAGTAAAATGTTTAATATTAAAATTTAAATGTATAGGCAAATTACAATGCCGTTGCTAAGAAAACAGTATATTAATCTGTCTTTACGATTTATAAACAATAAGTACCTAATTAAAAAATTTAGAGTTTTGTTACAATTTACCGAATGGTGTTGAAGCAAAAATGGGACGAAATGGTTCTGGTTTCTATCTTTACTCAGATATATTAGAGGCCAGCCGTAGTCAAAAATCTATTGGTTGTGGGTTCGTTCCCCACTCGAGGAAACAAAATATTTATTTACATTGATATTTTCATTTCTTCGCTTTGGTGTCGAAGCAAAGAGCGGTGTTGAGTTACGCCACTCAAAATGCAATGCCTCCAGAACTCGACGGAAAGTGGGGAACGAAGAGTCTTAACACAAGGTTCCCTCTGCCTACCCTACTGTGGGATACAGCGTGAAGCTGATTATTATGAAAAACATATTTGTTACGTAGTTTATTTAGATAAATTACTTAGAAGTAGACGAAACTTCCAAAAACGTGGTGATAAAGGATGTAAGTAAACAGACAACACTTATACTATTCAGTCACGTAACTGGCATTACAGATCCAATCTATCAAATCGATTTTTGTATCAGTCTTATAAATATCATATGAAGTAATATTTGATACGTAACCAAAGGTATGTAGTATAGTATGTGTATATTAAGTTTCTTTTGGCACGTGTTCGCTTTATGAAGACGTTAACGGAAATCGAAGCACACGCGGATGAAACTTCCTAAACTCATCAGCTGAGTCCAGAGCACGCCGCCAGCGCTACTTGTGAGGAAACTTTCTTATATTGTTCCAAGTTCCCTCCTCGCGTTACAATAAGTCGACATTAAAGCCGTGTTCTTATGCTACATACATACAGTCGAGCTCGAATATCGTAACATAAGTTATATAACCTTTTCTAAAAACGCAATAAATCAGAGAACACGCTCGGATATTTGTAGTTTGTCTAGCTAAAAACTCACATATTTCATACGACACGAATTATAAGAAAAATATTTGAACAAGTCAACTACCTGTTTTGTGAATGACTACTAAAAGCAATTTACTTAAGCTGATAAACATATCTTGTCAGATTGAAAAATATAATAATATTCAAAATTATTTAGTAAGTGATTACTGAATTGACAATGTAGTTAATATTGCAATATTTTTTCTAATAAATATGCAAAGAAATATAGAAAATAATACAATATACAAATTAAGAAATGAAAAGAAAGGATTGCGCAATGCCTCGTATCATTAGAACGAATAGTAATATGAGTCTTGATTCTGCACTCCAGACATCCTGGGGAGCAGTTTGTTTAAACACATTTATTTTTCACAGGCGCAGGGGAACTACGAACATGTACATTTAAATCGACGTATTTTGTCTATTATGTATTTTTTTTTGTATAAACAGCTGTAGCTACAGCTTTTTTATTTTAATTTTTACGATAAGTATTGATTTAGAAATTTCAAAATAAATTCTACTTAGTACTCTTTCTGTATCTAAATTTTGAAAGAACTCTACTATACAGACTAAATCTACTATTTGATATCAAATAGCTTCGTTGTTGAGTTCTATCAGAACATTGAAAACTCAAAACAAAGTAAATAATATGTTTTATCTAGCCAATGTCCCCTGCAGACGTCTCAAAAGGCTGTTTAGGAAGACAATGGACGCGCACTACAGATGGGGATATGATTGCAAGAACCCTTACTTTAACGTCTCTATATTCACAATTATAAGTAAATATCCGTAACACTAACTTTCCATCAATAAAATGCTTTTCTTTTAACGTTATAGAATTTTACCATCGTTATCAGTCGTTATCCCTAAAAAAACTATTAAAATAATTCATAAATATATATAAATATATAGAAATAAAAGGAATGAAAATAACTTTATTTAATGATAGGTTTTGTATAGCTCCCGTTATTTGTAAAATAAATTATTCGTTTTTTTTTAATCGACTTCTGTAAGAAGAGGTGGTTATTTTAATTCAACTGTATTTTTTTTAAGTTTATTACCTCAGCAGTTTTGAATAGGTGAACCGATTTTGATGTTTTTTTTATTTGAAAGCTAGGGCTTACCATGTGGTCCCCTTGGTTTATTTCTGACAATGGTGTTTATGAGAAAATCACAACTCTTAAATTCTTACTTGAAACAACGAACTAAAAAGTTGAAAAAAATTTTACATAAAGTACCTTGCTTTTGTTCAAAAAAAATAATTAAAAAAAGATTTTATAATTTTAAAGTCGGTGTCAAGCTAATGCTACAGAGAAAAAAATTAAATATTAAATATTTCATTTCCTCGAGTGGAAACCGAACCCACAACTTGTCGCGTTTACAGTCGCACGCATGTACTCCTGCACCACTGTTCTCATGTGTGAGATTTTAATGATTACTTCTTATATTTGAGGCTAGTCGTGGTACAGGGGCACAAAGTGCAACTGTAAATCGACTGGTTGTGGGTACGATCCCCACTCGAGGAGATGAAATATTTACTTAAAGGAGACTGAAACGATTCCATACAT
>DWAP01003064.1:0-12508 GCA_018230625.1 Heliconius eleuchia
TTGGTATAGTTGAAATAATATTTATATTTTAATCACATTTTAAGAGATTGGCAAAGAATGTACAATCTGGGGGATAATATCAGCGTTACCAGATTTGGTCTAGAAAAGCGGGACAGTTATCTCTGGAACTGTAAGTAACATATTACAAAAAATTAATTAAAATAAAAAAAGAATGATTTAAATGCGTGAAATATTTTACGAAAAGTAGGACCATGTCCGTTGGAGACATTTCAATTTTGGGCTAAAAATTGGGAAGTCCCGGCAAAATCGGGACGTCTGACGATGCTGGATTTCAGAAAAAAATCTTTAGAGATATAATTTGGGAAGTAACAATAACTGGTCCTACTTAACTCGTCTAGACCGAATAACTTATATAATAATTGATGTCACTACTGTATCTCTATAAATTTCACATTCACAAAAAAAACAAAATTAATTATTTAAAAAAAATGACTCACCATGCCATTGTCCATGCCTCCATATGGCGACTGGTAACCAGCTTTTTCTGTGACTGTCAAAATAATAAGTATTATTAATTTCCATAAATTTTATTAGAAACAAAATAATAAGCAATAACGCGTTCCTCGAGTGTAGTGAAACGTTATATTTACGTGTTATGCCATATCTGTTTTATATAAAGCTGTATATTCATTGAAAAAAATATTGTAGAATAGAAGTGAAGAATCAACGGTTTTTTCTATGCCTACGCGTAAATCCTAAGTTGAAGAATAAACAAACCAGGTTTCAAACGTTAAAGTAAAATACCAGCTAGTGTATGAGGCCGTCGAGGCAGGGACACATATACAATATTTTAATTCCTTCGTCTGGTAACGAGACAAATCGCGGCGTTAAGATATGCCACTCAACATGCAATGCTTCAAGAATTCGGAGGAAAATGGGCAACGGAAATATTTTCATGGGAACGGAAAAGTTCTCAGGTCCCTCTGCCTAATCTGCTATATGTGAGATACAGCGTGAAATATGTTTACTAAAATTGGAATAATTATAACCTAATGGTTATAACCATTAAGATACATTGAAAATCTATCGAAAACTGAAGTTTCTCTTTTTTTTTCGTATATAGTAATTTCAAAACGGAGAACAAAGTGTCTAAATATTAATTTCTCTCATAACTCTAAAAGTACTTTTTACATAATATAAAAAAAATACCAACAAAAACGTACCGAGCCATTCTACTTACTAAACAATAGGGTGTTTCACGAAACAATGCGAGATAAACCGTCCTGTTATAGGATACGATTAACCTTATTCCTTCACAGTACGTACTGTGAAGGAGAATTATTAATTTACTTCATAATAGCTCGCTACCCAAAATGAAAGTCAATTATTCTGTGCTGCCTGTGCACAATAATGTTACTGAGATTGTGAAAATCTCATTTAAATACTAACATTAAAATTAAATTAAGATTTGAGGCCGTCCTGGCGCAGGGGCACGAGCGTGTGACTGTAAGAAGATTCTGAGTTTGACACATCGCTCTGGTATCAAGGCAAAAGCGCGGCGTTGAGATTCCACACTCATGAAGAATTGTCTTGAAATTCGGCGGAAAGTGGTGAACGGGGAACGAAATATCTTAACACTAAGTAAGTCCTCTGCCTACTCTGCAATAAGCGGAATACCGCGTGAAGCTGAAAAACAAAGCTAGCAAATACGTGCGTCTTACTTTGCGTATATTCAAATGAAAATAGCTTGATTTGAGGTAACCCTGACTACAGCTACAGTGAGATATATCGAAAGGAGTAACGAATAACGAAGCGATATAGCCCATAGCTTTCTTAAATTAATGGGCTTTTTAAAACGAACAGTAATTTTCAATTCGAATCAGTAGTAGTAGTTCAACGCGATGGTAGTGGACTCAAATCAAGACTTACTTACTTAGCTTCATGCTTTACCCTAGCGGGGTAGTCAGAGAGAACGGAGCGCCAAACGCTAAGGTCTCTACATACTTCATTCGCCTCGTCCACTTCCATCAACCTCTTCGTACATGCCCTCAGAGTGGTCATCATGCTTTTTACGTGATCTTCCTCCAGTATCCTTGATACAGTATTTTCGAAGGTCAACCGAGGCTTCCCCCTACTTCTCTTAGACAAGATTATGAAACGTCTTGTCTAATCTATATGTATAACTAATTTAGTTCTATCAAGTTTCAGCGCTCTACAACGTAAAATTGCACAACGGCCACTATATAATATATCAATCAACAAAACCCTATTAAGTTATATATAAATAATAAAAAATCATTAAAATACAACATCAAACCCGAAACATGTCAAAGCCCCCAACTGTCAAAGTGACTTGGCTAATCTATATAATACTGTTACAGTATAACAAAGCTAAGAGGGGAGCGATCGCCTCCACCGACGACACGCTTATGTTCAAATTAATAAAAACGTCATGCTAAATTAATATGGCTTAGTTTTAAGTATTTATTAGTAAGGCGATGGGTTGTGGGTTCAAATGCCAGTGCAACTTTTATGTTTTTTTAATATATAATATCCTATAGTAGGTATAACTATACGGCAAGTAGATCTCTTTTTTTTTATTACTTCGATTTTTACATTATTTACTTAATATTATCTCTTATTAGATTCTTAATTACCGTTGCTCTGAAAGACCTACAGTCAGACGAACAATAAAATTATCTTATAAGAGTACCGTCTTTTGAGGTACGGAACCTTAAAAAACCACCTCCACGCTTGTTTCCCGCTAGTGGTAGGCAGAGACAGACTACCCAATGTAAAATATATTCAGCACGCAATGCCTGGAATATTTTACAAATATATTTAATATTCTCCAAAAAACGCGTTTTAACACAACAATAAAATCAGTACATAAAATTACTTCTGACCTACTGCTTAATAAAATTTTACACACAGTGAACACACAGCCACCCTTTTAAAAAACCCGTAATGGTAGAAAAACTATTTATAGTAACGATTAATCAAAATAACCAAGCGTATTCGTGGGGTGCTCATTCAAATCCGTGCGGGGTAAATGCGACCCACTTGAAATCATTGAGAGGCATTAAGTGGATTCTGTATTGATAAAATGATAAAAAAGTATCATATGATCTTGTTATTATTATATACTTATCGTTTACCAGTGAGGCCAGACGTCGTGGCGTAGGGACACAAGCGTGCGACCATAAATGCGACAGGTTGTAGGTTTGATTCCCATTCAAGGAAATTAAATATATAACATATTCGTGTCCTTACTCCCGTAACGATTTAAAGCGCGGCAATATTAGTGAAAACCGCATCAAAATCCATTGCATAGTAAGGAAGATCTAATATTTTTAACTGGCTATTCTCCCCGTGGTCAAATGGGAATGAAACTTGTTGTCTTTGCCACATGACACAATCTAAGTGTCAGAGGTAACTCTAAGGGCAATAACAGTGTAAACTCTATGTCAACACGAATAATCTAATGTAACCAAGGTATTACAAAATTTCTCAATAAATGGACCACTTAACACAAAAATAATTATTTTTTCGATTAGTAGTTACTGAGTTTGGCGTGTTAAACCAAACAAAATCATATATTTATAATAATAATAAGTATAGTATGGACAATCTTCTATCATCACATATCATCGTCCCTCTAAACACGGGTCGTACCCACCACCATCGCGCTCACAGCGAGACCCTTGACAACTGGACACTTGGTTTAAATAAATCCACTTCAGTCGTCGAGAGGTATTAAATGAGTTCTATACAATTTTTATCATGGATTATCTCTATACGCTCTTACATAATGATCTAACAAACATTATCTATTATTGTAGTACATACGATAGTTATTATTACGATACAAATGTTACTTTGTTTCGAAAATCTGGACTAAACAATCTTTAAAAATAAATTATATATTGATAGAGTCATTGTATTATTATTAATATTTTATTATCATTCAATCACTTAAAACAAAAATCTAAGTAAAAAGAAAATTTTTGAAAATATTATTATTTATACATTTTGACATATTTGGATTCTTGAATAATAAATATAACTTTATAGAATACAAATCTAGAAAAAAAACTAATATTATTTAAAAAAAATAAGCTCCCTATACTACCTACAATATCAATTTAACTTATTTCCACTGCACCATAGCAGTAATCCACGTTTGTCATAGCCCATGCATTAAAGTTCAAGCTTCACCAACCCATGGGGGCTGACACAAATTATACGGTACCGTGAAGTCAGTAGCTACTCCGTTAGCTTACATACGTCGATATAAAGCTATCGATTTTAGTAGGAAAATATTACTCGACACCAGAGCGAAGAAATGAAAATATATATTTTATATAAATATTTCATTTCCTCGAGTGGGGATCGAACCCACAACCAGACGCGTTTACACTTGTGCCCTGTGCATCGACTGGCCTCAACCCCTCTAAAATAGTTTAAATTAAATCATTTTTCCCACGAGTTCATTATGAATAAATTTTTGTAAAAAATTTTTTGTTACTAAGATTTTTTTCAATTTGTACCAATGTTTCCTAAGATTAAAAAGTTCAATCAAAGTAACTCTTACTTCTTCTAAATCAAAAAGTAAACATATTAAAACACTTCCAATTAAACAATTTTGACCCACAAATTTATCACGATATCGAATCCGGGACTGATCACCAGCACGAAGAACGAAGAAGACGTTCGCGTTGCAAGGTCACTTTCACGTAGATACCTACATACATCATACGAATCAATTATAAGGCACAACGATATTCAATTGCAGTGTAGCGTAATAACCGAGAAAGGGACTTATAATGCTATTAACTACCTACTGCATTGAAGCTATTAAATTATCATGTAAATAGGTATATATGCATTATGCAGTGATAATTATGTGATTGTATAAGCGGTGGTTGTGGATTCGATTTCTTTTTGGGTATTTTTTATATTGAAGAAGGTGGTTTCTGTTATATTATACAAGAAATTCACTTTAGGAGATTTCACTACATAGTTATATCACCCACTAAGTTATTTCTTAAACGTGATGGGTGGTATATTATACGTGACCAAAAACCAACGCTTTATAATTTTTTTTCTTGTTATATAACTTTTTCACTTCATTAAAAAGATTGCAAGATTAAATACCAGGATATACCATCACATTTTGTCTTGCTAGCCTAAAACATAAAAATATAAATATTCAAAAATATTGGTATAAATACTCCAAATAGCTTATCATATAATTATCTTTGCTAAGCAAATCTACACCGCCTATACTAATATAGCTGGAAAGTTTGTTTGTTTGAACACACAAATCTGAGAGACTACTGGTTCTGATAAAAAAAATATTATTCTGGTAGATAGTCCATTCATCATCGAGTCTATACACTGCAGATCAGTCTAGAAATATGTCAAATATTATATATAACTTTTAGTTATTTCCCTTTGACCATACGCCAAGCATCAGATGAAAAGCTAGTATTTAATAAATAAAAAATATATTTACTTCAATTTACATTTTCATTTCTTGGCTTTGGTGTCGAGGCTAAGCACCACGTTGAGTTTTGCCACTCAACACTCAATACCTCCAGAATTCCGCAAAAAGTGGGGAACAGTGTCTTAACACTAGGTTCCCTCTGCCTAACCTGCTGTGTGCGGGATACAGCGTGAAGCTGAATTGATTTCATTTGATTTTTGTTTAATAAAAAAAAACATATTTATTATAGTATTATCTCATTATATACTTCTATCGCATCCCAATATAACATAATACCTAATAATTTACCCCATCAGTAGTTTCCCCACAGCAATACCACCCCATGCCCACCCTCTGCACCTCAATGGTTCGGGACCCCATAAATCAACGCGCATTTCACGGTGAACGCGTCTGAATGACTCGTGGAAGTGGCGTCGATGGGAGTTGTTCGAGTGTCTCGCTTCTAACTAGTATAAGTTGTACGTAATGCTCAGTTTAAGTGTCAAATTATTATGTAGAAATTGTTTTTTTTATGGAATTAATGGCAAACAACAACACATTGTGGCGTGGTACAGCGCTTGACTGTAGGTTCGATCTGACATCACAATGCGGCGTCGAGTTCTGATACTCAGTAGGCAATGGCTCGAATTCGGGCGCTGACCATCGGACGGAGTTTTTTTAACTCTAGGTACGCTGTCTTTCTCACCTTGCTATGTGGAAAAATACATTTAAATCCATAATACGCAAAAACTACCCTCCATAAAAATCCGCAAAACATCCACCCCTGTTTAACACTCAATAAAAATATTCCTTCACCATAATTAATAACATTGACAAATAGCCGCCTAACGTTCAACCGAGGCGCACGTGTCGGACATACGCTGGTGGAGTGCGTAGCATTTTGTACAGCGGAAAACCAATTACAAGATGATAGTACTATTATTTAAATACAGCAAAGTGGATAGCGGAGTGCCAAATAGATGATTTATCTATATTTGTCACGTATTTTTTAGCTTCTTCTTATATATCCTGCATATAGCAGGGTAATCACAGGGAAACTGGTGTTAAGTTCATAATCTTTTGCCAAATTATATTACGTGTGTCCGAATTAAATACATTTTGTCTTGTTACCTGACCTAGGAAATGAAAATAATTGATTCCCTCGAATAGGAGCCGAACCCACAACAGTGCCGTGCCTCGATGGCGTCACAAATAAGTAAAATTATTGAAGTGTGTTTAATATTTTGCAAGAATTCCAATCCAAAGACACACCTAACAATAAACGAGATATCAAATCCAAATCCGTTAAAAAAATATACTGTTTTTTTAACCAATATTATCCCTATATTAGAAACTTAAGCTTACTATTACTTAAACAATCCCCGCAACGAGTACCTACTTTAGTACTGTCGCCACCACGGCGACACGCACGTGGCGGACACGCTTTTCGACGTAGCTAAACTAACCTGGTAATAAATATTACAAATATCCCCATTAGAAGTAATTATTTTCATTTCATCGCTCAGACACGGTAACAAAATAAAGCACGGCGTTGAGTTTCGCCGCTTAACACGCAATGCCTCCAGAATTCGGACGAAAATGGGGAACAGAAGTGTCCTAAAGGGAATAGGGCGCTTTAACATTAGGTTCCCAAGTTAACAATGACGAAAAAATTACACTATCCCCATCTCGTCAACATACCTTTATGAAAAAAAGCGTATAAATTGAACGAAACAGAACTCAACGCTGCAATAGCAAATTACTTCTGTTACACCTAACGAGCGTCGAGTCGACCTTAAGCCTAAATCATTTACCAATTAAGCACTACAGCTAAATATGGGACTCCTGATCAAATAGAGACCCAAAAAGCTGGTAATATTTACACGGTCGGTCACCCGAGCTTGACCCAGTGTTTATACTCCTAAATAAATATTAGGACACAATTGGGAGTCGGTCTGTAAGCGCGACGGTTATGGGTTCGATTGCCCCTCGGTGACTACATTATTTTCATTTTCACACTGGGAAGAAAAAAAAGAGTAGCGGCGACGGCTTCCGCCGCTCAACATACGTTATCTCGACATTATATTTTTATTGAAAAATCTAATATTTTAATATGTTCTTATTTTAAAACTTCTAGACAAAATAAAAATCAAACTAGTTTCAGTGACTCACGCACTTACATATCAACTAGTTATGTGTGTTTATTTTAACACCAATTACGGCTAAATCACCCACTGTGCTAAACGCTACCAATTATCCTCCATACGACTGTATGTATGTCAGACATTTGCGATTTTCTTATATGTATACTGTTTTAAATTAATTAATTCGTTTGGAAAATTACTGTTGGAATAGTGGTCAAAAAGCGTGGTTGTGGGTTCATTACTATTACAAAATTAATATTTGCCGCTAGAGTGCGGTGTTATGTTACGATTAAGCTGCCAATTATATGTAGAAACATTGCAAAGTAGGCAGAGAGATAAATAATAAACAGTCACTATATTCTCCACTATAAACCTATATAGTTTTTTGCTGGAAGTGTCCACTAAACGTTTTCTTTCCTTTAAAGTTCCGGAGTTTGAACCCACAACCGCCGTATTCAGTCAGCTATACAAAGTAAATCAAATAAATAAATAAATAAATTTTAATCACCACAGGTCAAAATTGATATGACAATGTTACTCACGTCTCACTGAGCAGTCTGTATACCTACATTATGAATTATCAGTGTTGTTCTCAAATATCTTATTGACCTGTCGTTGAACTGTTCATTTTTATGTGCGCGATAAGTTTTATATAATTGTTTTTTTTTTCAGTTTCACGCTGTATCCCGCACACAGGAGGGTAGGCAGAGGGAACCTAGTGTTAACAGTCAGCAGCAGCTGCGTTTACAGTCGATTATTCAAATATAAAACAACTTTCTATGTAGCTCTTTTTTTTAATGTCAATATATTATTTTGAAAATTCGCGCCGTCATTTTATTTGATCAGGTGCTGCGTCTCCGTCGACCAATACAAGCACTCGATACGTATTACAAATGCGATTTAATATGAATTTTAATAAATGTATTAGAATATGTTATCTGGGACAAACGTGGCGAAAACATAATGTATTTAAAAATATTTTATTCATTTACCCTTTATCCTGCACATAGAGGGGTAGACTGAGGGAACCTAGTGTTAGAGACACTTGTTAAAACACTCCGTTCTCATTAAGACATTTCCGTTCCAAATTTTCCACCAAATTCTAAAAACATCGAGGGTTGAGTGGGGTTACTAAGCGCCGCACTTTGCTTCGTTACCAGAGCGAGGAAATTAAAATATTTAACATTTAATTTCCTTGAGTGGGAATTGAACCCACAATGTGTTACGTTTACAATTGCACGCTTTTGCCTCTTCGCCACAACTGGCTTCAACAAACTGTTATTTGTTTTCCTCATTTCACCAATAAAATATACTTAATGAAATAAAACACTTAAGATTTGGCCTATAAATTATGTTACTATTTAATATTGACAACTCTTGTATGCGGTTAGATTTGTTTTTTTTAAATTTAGTGTACGACAAAATAGAACTTTATTTTCGGTTAGACAACATGGCTTTACACGAACAAAATTATGAACAAAATAAAGAGCAAAGACAATAAATTCATTTTTTTTAAATAGTGTCTTAAAAGAAAAAATAGAACCTTTATAGCAGGGGTTCATAAACTTTTCTTGATCAAGGACCACTTTTATATAATTCTTGGTAGCAGGGACCACTATGCATGTAGGCATAGTAAAAAATAACTATGATAATCAAACAGAAACTTTGCATCACTATCCCGTCATAAAATTAAAATCGTTTGCGGACCATATTTAGGCTTTTGCGGACCACTGGTTGGGAACCAGTGCCTTACAGGACCACTTTGTTGGTTGTCCTTTCTCAAAATCCCGTGAAGAAGAAGAATGTACATATACTTTTTGTACTTCTTATATTTACTGGAATATTCAAAGAAAACCTACTAAGGCACCATATTGGCTACTCTAGAAACATTACACGTGTCTTTCTAATCTACAACCACTCCACCCAAAAATGGGCCACTTGCTACTGCGCCGCAATAACATCTATTTCTTTCTTTATAAATATTAATTTAGTTAAGTTTAATATAAACAATAACAATCACGTATCATTTTCTCGACACTACTATCGATAATCATAGCGATAACCCTTTAGATTTCGGGTCAGTGCGTATACTACTTGAATATTGACACGTTGAACACATCAAGGCAAGTGAGACACACGTTCGTATAATATAATTGAAGACTGCCATAAAATATATAGAACCCGTCTGATTGTAAGCGCAACGGTCGTTGGTTCGATTCCGACTGGAGAAAAATCAATATTTTTATTGTTTCGCTCTGTTAACAAGTGGTGAGTGGCGGAACTTACCGCTGCACTTTAAGTTTCGCCACTCACCACGCAAGTGGGCTTGTGGAACGGAGTGTTTTAACACTAGTCTCTGTACATGCTCTGCTATGTACGGGATAGGTGCAAAGTAAAGCTTTTTTTTTATCTTTTTGTTGATTTTTATTAATTTGATTATTTATTATATTTGTTATCTACCCGCAAAGCTGAGCTCGTGATAACATTTAACACAAGTATCCATATTCAACAGCTTTCTTCATATTTAACAAAGTATTATAAAATTATTGCGCAATAAAACATAATGCAATGTGCAATTAATTTAATTACTAGTCTCTAGTATTACATTATATAGTATATTATATATAGTAAGAAGTATAGACACGCGACCGATACGTAGTAACCCGCGGGTTATCAGTAATGCAGAGTTAAATGTTATTATGTATTAGCGAATTTTACTGATATACTAACAAACAACAATAACAAACGTGTGACTGTAAGCGCGACAGGTTATGGGTTTGATTTGTAATCGAGGAAATGAAATGTTTAATATTTTCAATTTCCCTCGCACTGGCAAAGAGGTAAAGCGCGGCGTTGGGTTCCGCCACCGAACACGCAATTCCTCCAGAATTTGTCGGAAAATGGGGAACGGCAATATCTAAACATTAAGCTCCCAGGTTCCCTCTGTTTACCTAGCTATGTAAAAGATACAGCGTGAAAAAAAAACTTTTTTGCGTTTGAAAACAACCTGAAATAGCTTAACTTGACTTGACTAGATCTAGTATTAAAATACTCCGTACATTGCGTGTTGAGTGGCTTAACTCAACGCCACGCTTTGTCCTGTCACCAAAGCAAGGAAAAAAATATAACTTACTCCCACGAGTAAGGATCGAGTCTTGCTCCACTCCGTCACGCCGGACTCGATAGCAAAAAAGCAACAAAAACACAAGCAAAACAACAGAACAAAAGTTAGTCAAAACAATACTACAAAATATTAATAAAAAAAACAAGCGTTTGATTTACGATGATATAAATGATTAGTGAATTATCATCGAATGGGCGACCTCGGCCCCGTTTCTGAATTATAGGCGACACAGCCACCGGGTACCTACATATATAGAATATAGATGTTATAAAACATTTAGCTAACTAATAATATAAAACCGTAAAGTTTGTACGCACAGTAATTAAAATCTAAACATTTTTTTATTATATTTTTAAATTACACTGTATTCCGCATAAAAGGCAAAGGGAATGAATTTAGATTGAGAATTGAACTCACAACAGTCGTGCTTATAATCTGATACTGTGCCGCTGCGTCACGACAAGTACATTTTTATTTTTTAAAATCAACACAAACAAAGATAACTTACCAGACACAAAATTAAAAAAATAATAAACAAAAAAATCGCAGAAAAGCACTTGTTTTAATATGAAAAAAAATCAACACCGAGCACCGTGTGAATTATGCCGTCAACGTCTAAGTGGCCTGTCTAATTGAGTGAGCTTAAATAACTTTAGTTTAGGAGTTATGGCATTAAACTACATGTTTGATCAACTTGTAATATGATTTTGATATTGGTGTGTGTGTGTGTGTGTTTTTTATATTACATATTCGATAAAGAGACGGTGATAATAAAGCTGTTTTTAAATTAAGCACGCGGTCGTGGCTTCGATCCGTATGTAACAATTTTGTTTCCTGGATCAGTTTAGTTCGCGGCGTTGATTTCTGCGATTTAGCAAGCAATGTGGCTCCTAGCCGAGCACAGTACAGAAAACAACTACAGTACAGATATTACCCTATATCAATATATTTAATTATAAAATTTTTTTCACGTGATTTTGTCATGATTGATAATTATTTCCTTTGAAAATCCTAAGGTAAATTTAAGTTTACCTTACAGGTACTATCAAATTTCAATAACTTAGGTTCACGCTGTATCCCTAGCGGGGTATTCAGAGAGAACGAAGATTATTTTTCTTGCATGCTATAAAGTATATTGTGTTCTATTCCGTTATTTTATTACCAAAAATAGACCAACGTACAGACAAACAGAATCTATTTATATGTAGAGTATAAAGTATTGTGACATACAAACACGCTAGATTAATTTTACTCGTGACGCGCCATATTTGGCTGGAGTGTACGGCCGGTTATAGAAATGATATTGGCAATATATTTTTGTATACTTACATAAAACCAATTTAAGAAAGAAAAATTGTAAATATTACAATATATACATATTAACGACAGAACGCGATAGTCACGGGCTCTATTCCAAACTGTCAATTTATCAATTAACTAAATGCAAGAGTATTAATATTAAAATCTTCACCCTGTATCCCGCACATAGCAGGGTAGGCAGAAGGGAACCTGGGAATCTAGTGTTAAGATACTCCGTTCCCACTAAAAGACTTTCCACCTAAGACCATTTCGTTTCCAGAGCGAGGAAACGATAATATTAAATATTTCATTCAAGTGGGAATCGAAATCACAACCTTCGCGCTTGCAGTCACATCCTTGTGCCACGAGGTCACGAGGGCCTCGACTATTAAAACAATTTATAAAATAGTTTCTGAATTAGATATATCATCGCAACTAACCTTTTCTTGTGGCTTGGTCAGAGTGGTCAAACAGAAATAACTATACTTTACG
>DWAP01003065.1:0-12507 GCA_018230625.1 Heliconius eleuchia
CCACCAGTACCAGGATGATCCTATTCTAGGCCGGGATCACACGGCACAAAAGCTACTCAAATACTGTTCAAATCAATTTCTTTCTTCATAGATACTCTTTAAATCCAGCTAGGTTAAAACTTTGGATACGTCTCTTTAATATATATTTTTTTCTAAAATATAAAATTAAAAATGTTAAAAGTGATGAATTTTAGTATCTATCCGGCTTCGGATCGGAGTTCGCAAGTGAAGATCCGCGGAGGCCCGGCGCGCTGCCAGTCGGCCAGAACAGTCCGCAACGATGTGCTTACGGCTTATACGCGGAACAGTTGTCTGGAAGCGCTTTTACCGCCCCTCGCCATGATAACAAACGATCTTGGTTGTATAGGTAAGTTCATCTTGTATACTAAGTTTATCTAATACTAGTGATCTCATATTATAATTTTAAGGACAATATCCATACGTTTTAGACCAGTCGTGGCGCAGTGGCACAAGCGTGAGACTGTAATTGCTGCTTTTTGGTTTTGAGTTCGATTCCTATTCTGGAAGATGATATATTTAATATTTTCATAATAAATTGTAATATATTTTAATACAATGTTTGCTCAAATTGTTAGCTTGATAACTACAGAATTATAAATATAATATGTATGTAATGTAAAATGTACGTAAATTGGTGTGTTTTAGAATTCGCCCATCTGTTGTACACAAGCCGTTCAAACGAAGTCACAGTGCAAAATATCTAACTAATAATTGGAATGAAGCTGAACCAGATCCAAACCAGGTAAATTTTCTATAAATAAATATTTCTTTATTGATTGCACTATGGCATGGTACTATGATTATGGCATTCCGAGCGTGCTAGTGAGAATATATCACTTCGCCAATGTCACGTTGTGTGGAGAATACACGAAGGAAGTCGTACCTCCGGTAAAAAGAGCTAATATTACAAAATAGGAGAATTCACGTTAAAAATAATTATAATAAACTCTTTATTGTACACCCAAAAACGAAATATAAGAATACAAATAAAAGAATCTGTACAATTGGCGACCTTACCGCTGAAATAGCGATTTCTTTCAGTTATAAAAAAATTAAAATCAATATATCCTTTAGAGGGTTAGTAATAATTTGATTATATTATGTGAGCTGTTAATGATACAATTTCAAGTCTTATTGTTTATCCCAGACTTGAGAGCGGTTTATAAATACGGACCTAAGTCCGCAAATCTGGAATCCAAATATTATTAAGATATTCTTATCGCTCTACACAATCAAAATGATATCGTTGTGTAATAAATACAACATACTTACTACATTCCATAAGACATACCGGTATATGATTGTTGATATTGATTTACATAAGATACATATTTTTGATATAATGAATACTAGAGGTCACTCGTAGCGCAGAGGCACAAAGTGTGAACGCAACCGGTTGTTAGTTCGATTCCCGCTCAAGGAAATTATATTTTAATATTTCCATTTCCTTCACTCTGGAGACAAGTTAAAACTCGATGTTGAGTTCCGCCACGCTTACAGAAATCGGCAGAAACTGGGGAAAATTGGGTAACCTCTGCCTGTCCTGATGACGCTATTAAAAACAATACACCTAAAACACTAATATTTTTTTTCTCACGACAGTCTCGCTGGCTGCCATTCGATATTCCTTCTTCAGAAAATGTAGATTTCGTAGCAGGATTACACACAGTATGCGGGGCGGGTGACCCTCGCTCCAGGCATGGAATAGCTATACACATTTACCTATGTAACGCTTCTATGGACAATAGTGCTTTCTATAATGCAGATGGAGATTTGCTTATTGGTAATTAGCTTAACTTTATTATAGGATAGTATAGATTATTGTTTTTAAGCAGAGAATTCCGGTGTTCGCGGCGTTGAGTTCCGCCACTCGACAAACAATGTCACCAGAATTCGGTGGAAAATGGAGAACGAATTGCTTAACATTGCCTCTGCCTATTCTGCTACATGCGGGATACAGCGTGAAGCTGAAAAAAATTATAAAAAAAATATTATGTTGAACTTGAAAAAATAAAGAAATAAAAGGAATAAAACTGCAATACCAATTAAGGCATATTATTATAGCATGAATGAAACTGTTAATATTTTAAATATATTTTTCTCCTTTAGTGCCTCAACAAGGTATTCTAAAAATAAAAACTGAGTTCGGAAAAATGGTAGTCCGGCCAAATGAAATAGCTGTTTTACAACTTGGCATGCGGTTTTCAGTTTCAGTGGATGGACCAGCACGGTAAAGAAATAAATTATATAAATATTTATTACTTATCTATATTTAGTATATTATACAGAGTCCTGGAGTACCTACAGATCATTTTAGGGGAGCAAAATATAGGGTAATATTTCAAACCCATATCTAAAACAAATAATCAAGATTCGTTAACAATTTACACGTAGGATTTTTTTTTTCATTTCAGGATTTTTATCAACACGCTATAAAAATACTACTAAACGTTGCCAATCTGTCGCTTTCATTCCCAAACAACATACCAGAACGTGAAAGGGATATATCGTTGTATTTTACGCAATTAACAAATGGCGTTTTATTTTACGATAATTTTATGATTTATTTTGTTGGATAAAACATTTTTTAACAAAATCTAATTTATTTTAATTATGTTCGGCTTTTATAGAGCCGTTACAACTATGTTTTCATTTAAAGTGGTGATGACAAAAAAACTCTGTATACATATTTTTTTGGTCGAAAATTAATGTTAATAATTTATTATAATTAACTTATCAATATATTATATAAAATTGTTTAGGGGATATATTTTGGAGGTGTTTGACGGGCACTTCAAGTTGCCAGATTTGGGGCCAATTGGTGCCAATGGTTTGGCCAACCCCAGAGACTTTCTTACGCCGGTAGCGCATTATGAAGATGTGGATATACGTGGTGAGTACGCAATAATAGTATCTCGTTCTGGTCTTTTACTAATAAATATTTTCTACTCTCTATTTAAAAACGTAGTTTAATTTTAAGAAATCTTACAAATCATATTATTATATTTTATGAGGCCAGTCGGTGTTCAGGGGCACAAGCGTGTGACTGTAAACGCTACAGGTTGTGGGTTCGCTTCCCACTTGAAATTAAAATATACAACGAAATATTGTATATTTTAATTTCTTCACT
This sequence comes from Heliconius eleuchia, assembly GCA_018230625.1. Classification (NCBI taxonomy): domain Eukaryota; kingdom Metazoa; phylum Arthropoda; class Insecta; order Lepidoptera; family Nymphalidae; genus Heliconius; species Heliconius eleuchia. The sequence goes on from DWAP01003065.1 coordinate 3,152, forward strand.
CTGGTGTCAAGGCAAAGCGCAGCGTTGAATTCCGCTACGCAGTGACATAGCGATACCGAGGGAAACCATGTAAAACGGCAATCTAGAGCAATGAAACATACCTTGAATTTTACAACGAAACCTTGAATTTTATTATTAACAATTTTTATAGGTTTCAAAATAATAAGCAAGTACCAAGGCGCTCTCTTTGAAGCGGAGCAGGACCACTCGCCCTTCGACGTGGTGGCGTGGCACGGCAACTACGCGCCGTACAAGTACGACCTCAGCAAGTTTATGGTCATAAATTCCGTATCCTTCGACCATTGCGTAAGTGTTGGGTTTTATTTCGAAATTTTTAACACTTTTTTTGAGTCTATTGGCATCGCAAACTGAGGCCAATTTACACATAGATTTACATGTTGACTGTTTCTGATGAGGACGTTGTAGCATAGTATCACTAGCGTCTGACTATAAACTTAACGGTTGTGGGTTCGATTCCCACTCGGGGATATTATTTATTATTTGTTAATAATTTTTTTTCTCTGGTAATAAGACAATGGGCGAAAAACCATGGGCGTAAGAAAGGGAGGTGCCGGGTGGTCCGTGACCACCCCAGAATAGTCTGGTGCCCACCCTAGAAATTTTATTTACAACAAAATTTGCATCTGTTGAAAGCTAAAGTCCAGGGTCCCCCCAGAAAATATCTCTAGATACACTAATGCTCAAAACGCCAATACCTTGAAAATTCGAAGTGGGTACTTGAGTGGTGTGCTAGACCATGCTATATGAGGGATACAACGAGAACCTGAAAAAAAGTATAATGTCTTACTTACACTGTCCCGCCGCAGCAGGTAGTGAACCGATGTTGAACTATTTTGTGATCATTTTTAATAAAAATCTAGAATTTAACGAGAATTTGAAAAACAACTACATTTTAACAAATTTTAATAGAGTACCTAATTCAAATAATTTAAAATGTTAGAAGGATAAAATAAAAACAAAAAAAATCCAAACCTTTTCCTTTAATTATACATAGTAATATTTACTATATTGATCATATAAACATATAAAAATACATATTTTATTACAGGATCCTTCGATATTCACAGTCTTAACATGCCCTTCTAATAAGCCAGGAGTGGCGATCGCGGACTTCGTCATCTTCCCGCCGCGCTGGTCCGTACAAGAAAATACTTTTCGGCCTCCTTATTACCACAGTAAGCAGAGTAATATTAAATTAAAACGTTGGAATATTTCTGAATATAGTATATTTTTTTAACTTTTAAAGTATTGTAGAGGAGGCCAGTCGTGATGCAAGCGTATGACTGTAAACGCGACAGGTTGTAGGTTGGATTTTTAATATTTTAATTTCTTCGATCTAGTGTCAAGGCTAAGCGCGGCATTGAGTTCTGTTACTCGACACGCAAGGCCTAAAAAATTCGGCAGAAAATCTTAACACCCTGCTATCCTGCTGTGTGCGGGATACAGCGTGAAGCTAAAAAGAAAAAACCGACATATACTTACAGCTCGCGCCTCTATAGAAATCATGGATAAATTAATATTACAAATAAGTACTATACTATATAGATTCCTTATTTACTTTTACTTACAAATTATACATATATGCTTGCCAAATTCTGAAGAAAATTCTAAAATTTCTTTACAGGTAAAGGAAACTTAATTTCCTTTCATATCATTCTCTCAGCTTAAAGTGTTTAACCTACTTGTTTCTACTATTTTATAATATAGATATTTTACAATTTTAATACCCATATCTAATTATACTCATACTCTTTATTGGCACGAACGCTTTTGAATATTAATTAAAAAAATAATTTAAATACATAAATATTAAGCTGTCGTGACGAAGTACATTGGTTCACACCCATATAATTTAAAATGTTTATATTAATTACACATTCTTTCTCTCTCACTCTCTATAACATTTATTGTATTTAATATAAACTCCAGCAATTTAAAATAATTTTGCAATAATTCCACCTAGTATTTAGGGTTCTACAGAACGGTTGTACATTTTATTCTCTTTTGAGGTGCACCTCAAAAGGAAAAACGGAACACTTGAACGGAACGAAACGTTTATGGGATCATTTTGTTGTCCGTCTGTCAAAACTATGGTATCAAGCTGCAATTAATATCAAATATTTAGGTTTACGGTCTTTGCTTTAGCAGATAAAAAAAAATGTCAAGCGTCCAAGTTAATGCTATCAAAAGATAAGAGCATTTAACAACGATTTTACTTAATTTTGTGTGAAATTTCCCTCGTAATCAGGACCTATAAAATACTTCTCGAGGACTTGTCTGTCTGTTATGTTCTTGAATTTGCCATAAAGTGATGACTTACAATACAAATAAAAAAATCGAAAAACCCGACTTTCGGTTTGTGACTTGCCCGTTGTGGGTTCCGTACAAAAGTTGGAGATCTCGAGTTTTTTCTGAAATTCAAGCTTGGCTTAGCCAGAGCCCTTTCATCAGATCATAACAATTACAAACTTATATTTGTAGTTAATTTTATACAAAATGAATGCCTACGCCCGCAACCTCGTTACACTACCCGTTGGCCTTCAATCCTGAAACTAGTACAAAACCCTCGGTGGGCGAGTTCGAGCCTTTTTCTTATTAGTTGAATGATTTTGTGGTTTTCAGGCAAATAGGTATTTTAAACGCATAGAACTCATTGTTAGCTAATGGGTAAGCGTTTTTAATTATATTTTTTTTATTCTTTTTAGTAACTAATTAGTAGAATAGATGCTACATTTTTGATCCGGATTTAACATATTTTATCCAATTTATGAATTTTGATTCAATTTACTTAGGAAACTGTATGAGTGAATTTATGGGACTCATATTGGGCTCATACGAGGCTAAAGAAGGTGGATTTTTGCCTGGAGGAGCCTCCCTTCACTCCATGATGACGCCTCACGGACCTGATGTACAATGCTTTGAATCCGCGACCAAAGCAGAATTGGTCCCTCAAAAAATCGCTGTCGGTACACAAGTAAGAAAATTATTTATTTAAATTTAATAAACAATTATTCAAATGACCTCTCACGTTATCAAGAAAATAATTGATATATTGTTCTTTCAGGCGTTCATGTTCGAGTCCTCTTTGAGTATGGCTATTACGAAATGGGGCTTGGAGACCTGTCAAAAATTGGACTCTAAATATTACAAATGTTGGCAACAGTTACCTAAGCTCTTTGCTGATAAATTACATTCTTAATTATATAATTGTATTAAGTATTAAAAAGATGTAAAAAATATATTTACCACAAAATAAACGTTATTAAAACAGAAATGAGAACTGTCATTGATAATATACGTGAACACCCATTATAATATCGCAAAGATCTAGTGGCATATTCCTGCAACAGACTACAATCCACTTTTCTTTTTAATTGTGAAGAATCCCTAGAAATACGAAACATGTAACACGCCATTTCTGGTTTTACAACTATAGAAGGTCCTTTAACTTGAAGAGCGTCAACTACAGTCGTATTCTGAATGTTAATTACCGTGATATTACCGTCTCTAGTAACATTTTGTACGACACTAACAGTTTTTGTTATAACATTGTTTCTTTGCGCTTCATGTTTGCTTTCAGCCTCCCATATAAAACTAGACATCAATTTACAGTCGATTCGGGTTTCTTCATATTCACCATTTGTTTTATCTATAACAAGCTTACAAATTTCTCCAGGATTCCCCCGATAGTCTCGTTGGTAATTGTTATCTCTATAGTGATCATGATTCGATGACATCCTGCCTAAGTTGTACAATGCGAGTCCTGTCAATAAAGTATCAAAGCGACTTCCGGAATCTCTGTATTGATAAACATAAGTTGGAGGTTGTCCTTGAAAAACAGGATGTTGAGTAGATCCATAACTTATATGCTGAGGTGGTGAATAGTGGTAGTGATGGTGTACTTGATTGTATCTGTAGCCTTGAGAATGGGAATTCCCCGAGAGTCCAGGAGTATGAGGATAATTATGACTTTGAGTTGCTTGAGGGTAAGCATGAGCTTGAGATAAGTGAGTTTGAGGTTGGTGAGGATAAGAATGGGGGTAGCTCGGATAATGGTGAATATTAGTACTCGAGCCGCCTCTTCTAGCAAACACAGATAAGAGATTGATTAAATACCAAAATAAAAAGATTAAAAATTTCCACGACATTTCGTCAGTGCTTAAAGCTTTCAACTGCAAAAGTAGATACGTGTTCCAGGCGATGCTCCACTCCCTGTGGACTAAAGCAATCACATAAACTGTTGCTTCTAGGGTTGACAATATCTTAGTATAACAAAATATTTAATAGGTACCTAAATTTTGTTTTACTTTATGAAATTTACATGAAATAAAGTAAATATAAGTAATTGCCTAACTATCTAGGTTCCTAACTACATATCCTTATTTAAGAACAAGCCACTATTCAGTCTGTGCATGCTGGTACTCAACACCTTACAGAATATAGTTTATACGTGCAGGATGGTAAGCAAAGGGAGCCTAGTGTTAAGACACTCCGCTTTGGACTTAGCGCTTAATTCTAGAGGCATTGCGTATTGTATGGCGGTATTCAACGCCGCGGCGACACTCTAAGCGAGAAAATGAAAATAGTACATCTTTAGTAATTATTTTTTCTCTTCGACACCCCTGATGGTGACGCAGGCAGGGCGGTGTCAAACACAGTAAACATTGGGGTGGAGTGATCCTATTGAAATTAAAAACGAGGCGGCCGCGTTAAAACGACACTCACGCAAATAACTCCAATGTCAATTAACCTTAATAGATTATTTACTGACACCACCAAAAAATACGTAGTAATAAGTAGTTTTAATTTTAGTAGAATTTTAGCTTAATTATTGATGGGGAACGTAGTGTCTTAACACTAGGTTCAATCTGCCTACCCTGCTGTGTGCGGGATACAGCGTGAAGCTGATTTATTTTATTTAATTATTGGTATTAATTGCTATTGTAGTACAGTTAAGGTCACGCACACCTTGCACAATTAGTCTAAATTCGAATACTATTTGGGAACATGTTCACATATTAGTAGTTCAATGTTCCGTAGTTTATTTTCAACGTTTTTAGTACACATTAAGATCGAGGTTGCGATTCTTGAGAAGTTTCAAGAAAAGCGAATTTGATACCAGCTGTGTCCAAGTTTTCTAAAATATTGGCCATCCTGACGCAAGGGCACATGCGTACGACTGTAAACGCGACGGTTGTGGATTCGCTTCCAACTCAAGGGAATAAAATATTTAATATTTTTATTTCCGTTCCGCTCTGATAAATGTCTCAAAAGTTCGGCTGAAAGTGTGTAACGGATGTGGCTTAACATTAGGGTCCTTCTAGGACCTACCCTACTATGAGTGAAACACAGCGTGAAGCTGTATAAAAACTAAAATATTGTGACAAAGATAAATGTAATAAATGGCAATATGTAATTACTTAAAATAGTAATGTTTCGTCAGAAAATATAAAGAAACAACCAGCATTAAACAAGGTAAATAACAGATTATTTCTTGTTTTTTTAATAGTTTTCATATCCTTGCTTGAGATAGTATTTTGTTTTAAATAGTGTTAGTTTATTACAAGTAGGAAATAAAAGAAAAAGATCAAGGAATACATTAATGTGATAATTTTACTATTATCACATTAATGTATATTTATTTTACATTTATTTACATTTACATTTATTTTAAAAATGGCGTTCGACATCATATTTTAATATACAATGTCCACAATACCTGTGCTCTATAATTTATTATAGTAGTTTATTTTTATAGTATTAAAAGGCGTCCCAAGTTTAAGAAGAAGTAGACGTTTGGTTGTTTTTACATGTCAAGTATTTAAAAAATATTATAAAAAATTAAGAAATTAATTATGATATTTATGATACCGTATATGAAGGTATGAATTTGAAATTATATTCTTACAATGTTTTTGATTTTAACTATGAAAACAATCTTTATTTTTGGATATTATATTCGTTTCTTTTTGCTTAAAAATTTATAAAATTGCATATTGTACATGTGAAATTTAATAAAATTTTGAAATGTAATAATAAACATCAATTCATTATCGATGAAACCGATAAATTATTAATATTAAGTTACATCAATCGTGACAACCTTTTTATGATTTGTTTTATCTTTCATCTCACACCTTCGTAAATAGGATATAGAGATATTATTAAAATACCTTTTTTTTATGGAAAAGACGCGGCAAACGAGCGTGCGGGTCACCTGATGGTAAGTGACTACCGCCGCCGCCTACTGCAGGTGCGTTGCCGGCCGACATGGTGGGTTGGGCGAGGCGATTACCTGATGCGAAACGCAGTGGCATAAAGCCACTACTAATAATAACTACACGGGTTGAAAATAACTTAATAAAACAACGACAATACTCGAGATAATTTTAATCGTAATAATAATTAGCAGAGCTTAAAATTACATTCCATTACTGTAAACATAAATACCATCGTCAGCCACTCTCTAACTGTGACTCATAACTTAGGACGCGACCGAGGCTGGACAACTTAAAATAACTTAAAAGGAAACATTTTAAAAAATTGTTACTAATTGAAAATAATTAATTATAATCTAATATTAGGTTATTTCACTTTATCACTGAACAAGTTTTTGACAAATGCTTTGGAATGCCTTTATATTTGTGACTGTTAGTTTGATATTTTTCTGTATTTTTCATAACAATTTTGAGACAGGAATAATTATTTTTCTTACTTACATTAGATTATAATTATTGAATTAAAATATAAAACTAAAATTAACTCTCATGGGAAAATCAATGTGCCCATTCATTAACAAAATTTGGTTGCTAGTCTCTATTATAAAAAAAATAATTATTTAAATGCATACACGTCTATGCCTCGAAAAATAAAAAAAAATATGGAACGAAATGTAAAAAAAAATGTAACAAAAATTTTATGTTGTGTATCCCTCAGAGATTCTTGTGCATTCACTCACGTACAATATACAGCCTTCAGTCGTTTAGTCCAGAACAAAGAACACCGTTATAAAATTTAGAACACCTAACGCATAATAGTTAAAAAACTTTTATAAAAAGTGTCGCATTTTAATATCTCAATTGAATTCTTATTTGTATCATTTTAAAATTCTCGAATCTATCTATGGATGTTCCTAGTACTGGAGTAAAAACCAAGCCCATTAAGAAAATAACACAAACATTTAAAAAAAAACATATGAACGTAAATACGAGAACACAATTTCAATATCCGATCCGAATGTCACCAGAAAATATGCATCTATATAAAAATTCAATTTTACAATTTTGTACAAAATGGTCGTCTTCACCCGCTACATGCAAAAATGCGGTAAAGAAATCAAATGTAAAATATTCATTTTTTTTTAATACTTTAGAAAATGTTCCATGAATTTAAAGTTTCATATGTATTAGGACTTAGCCGTGGTTGACGTTGACTCCGGACTCCAGCTCGGACGCGGGCGTCTCTGGCTCCTCGTCGTTGTAAATGTTCTCCGCCATTTGCCACACCTAAGTTGGTCAAAAGTATTTTATTACAACTCCATATTTGTATTTTCTTTTAATATTTATAACTTAAAACAATAAATAAAAAAAGGTAACTATCTTTGGGTATCGGAAATTTGTAAAAATCTCCCTACAGAGATACTAACAACATAAATAAGTTGTAACAAGCGCATAAGAATTTCGACGTAGCTCGATGAGAACGTATGGCAAGGTTGGTCAGAGCGCTTGGACGGTTTCTAAAGAGGCGCTGGTCCAAATCTCGGTACATTCAAATTTTCTTACGTTTTCTTTATAAATAGTGGGACTCTGCGTCGCGCTTCTCTAGGTACCCAAGCAAATCAATTAAATTTATCGCGCAATATCATCTAAAATTAACGTCGATTTACTTTTTTTTGTCAATATTTGTGGCTAAGGTTTTAGAGATAGTCCATAGATTCGGCCTTTCAACATAATATAATATACAAAAAGATTTTTTCCAATCCAACTGCTACTGCCTGCCAGGCATTCAAATATTTAGCCATTACAAACATTAAAAATCAATTTTATAAAACTAAAAATTAAAAGGAACTACGAACCTGCATAATATTATCCTCAGAAACAGAACATATAACCCAAGGCTCATTGGGATTCCAGGAGAAATCGGATATCTTAGCAGTGTGGCCTCCGTGTATGAACAGTAACTCTGGTGGTCCGTCCTCAGCATCTTCTGCTGTCTGCTCTTCGCCTATCTTGGATAGATCCCATACATGCAGTCTGGAACAATAAGTTCATGCAATTATACGTATACTAAAATAACATTCTAGAACAATTCATCATTCACAACATTTTAAATTTATACTTAAATGTATAAAAACTATATTTAAACATTACTTTATCAATAACTAGTATAATTAGAAAAATGTTATACATCATATAATGTCATTTCGAGGCGACAATGTCTGACTCTAAATGCTACGGTAATGTGTTCGATTCCCACTCTGGGGGAATTCTTTTTCCAACCAACCCGATATCTACAAAATTGGACCCTTCGTTGGAATTGCCTTATCACTGGGTTCCCCTAGCCTACCCTGCTGTACGCGGGATACAGCGTAAAGTTAGTAAATAAATAATAAATACTCCATATATCCATTATTACGCAATACATCACAAATGTATTATTTCTTTATAAATAAATACCTTCTATCAGTGCCGCTGGAAGCAAGAATAGTTTCATTGTGCGGTGACCACTGCACTTGGAAGATCTCGTCCTTGTGCGACTCAAACGAGTGGAGCTTCAATTTCAAATTACGTAAGTCCCAAAGCGCCACCTAAAGTATATATTGAGTTTAAATCCATACCTATATTATAAATTCGAAAGTAACTCTGTCTGTCTGTCTGTCTTTTACGCAATCAGGGCCAAACCGCTAATTCAATTGTGATAAAATACTCATATAGAGATACTTGAGGGTCTTGGGATGAACATAGGATACTTTATTTTTCTCATGATTGTAGTTTTTTCGATATATATTGATATATAAAATTATATTTCAACCGTTTCTAAGCGACAAGGAATTTTGTGGTTTTAACAAAAAGTTGCCCAAAATGGGTTTCCTGAATGAACTCTAACTGCGCTGCCTCAACCTTAAGAGACATAATATAAAAATAATGTTATATAAAAATATTGTCCTTAAAAATATCTAATGAATAAGTCTGCGATAGTAGTTAATAGTAATAAGTTAATACTTATAGTAGGAACAATTTTAATATATTTAATTAAAATTTATCGGATTATTGTTAATGTTTTTTTTATAATTTGGTATTCATCCTTATCAAAATAAATATAATAGTCACCTTTAG
>DWAP01003066.1:0-12505 GCA_018230625.1 Heliconius eleuchia
TATATATATTTCTAAAAAACTAACTTTATATATTAAGCGAAGCTTGCCAGAATCCAATTTCAATTCTCCAAGAGATTAAGTCGATTCTGATATTATAAGATTGAGCGTGAACAACCGCACAAACATAAGATGGTTTTGGTTTAATAAATGCCCATAGTAATAAATTTTTTGGTAGGTATTTTTTTTCGTTTATCTTCCATGTACAGACACCGATCAGTTACGATTTTATTATAAGTATAGATTATTTATAAGTTGATGAATCAGGATTATATCTTCAGGATCAGGATTATATAATTTTAATTTTCACAAAACTCTCACACATGACTGGGTCGCAACATCAAAAAATGGCAAGGACAGTCGTGCATCGTTCACGAGACTGCTCCTGGGTAAATTTTCCCGTTGTTACGTTAATTGAGCACTTTCGAGCATATATGTAACTATTGAATTCTGTTCTCGAAGAACAATCTAAGCAATTCAGTTTAAATGGGTAAATTGAAAACCAATGTCAATTAATAGGTGGTATTCTGATCTCAGATCATTGCATTCTAACAGCCCAGCGAGCATATTACTATCGATTTTAACGTGATGGTAATGACTTCAAATACACGAATAGATATTTCCGCTTCGAAATAAAAATACTCTCTTTTCTTTCCGCCTTGTCTACTCAATCTCGTTTTAGCAGCAGCTAGTTTGCTTAGAATAGGAAAACCCCAGCGCGTTTGACGGACGCAAGCCTAGGTTCGAGTCCCACAGAGAACTCCGACGTCTCCCTCTCAAACAGCCACGTATTGCTTGTAATTTCTCAGGCACACAGTATCTTTCCTAATCAACCGGTTTCACTGTACTAACAGCGTCAACCTAACGTTCGAAAAACAAAGTAGCTCAAATACAATAGCTGTATTTATACTTATAATATACCAAATGTGATCCAGTAAGATAATCTGGTTTCTTCTGTTCTACTACCAATCACACATTGAATTTTACTACCAATACACGAAACAGGCAAAAAGAAAAAAAAATAGTGGCTGTTTGTACTTGTAGTAAATACACTCTTGTTACAGATAAAAGTGGAGCTAGAGAAGCCTATGTTCAGCAATGATGACGATAATGATCGAATAAAATGCACGAGATGTATAGGAAACTATAAAAATATATAGGAAAAACTTAATTTGCACCAACAGCGGTTATTGGAAATCAAACGAACTAGAAAATTATTTCTTTCGATCAATTTAGTACTGTAGTTTATTAGCAAAATTTACATTTATATCGATTACTATTAGAATGTACGTGAACTGTTAATATGTGCGTTTGTGCTATATTCATTCACTACAACCATTTATTATTTCTATTCTTTATTTTTGCTTAAAATGATTCTAATCTTGGAAAAGAAAATTAATTAAAAAAAAAGTAATAGGAACAAATTTGTAGACACTTTAATTAGTGTGACGACCCCATTAACTTAAACATAACCGTGTATACATTAAAAAAATAAAATCGTGAAGCGTCCTTTGAAAATCGCATACTAAGGCCTAAAAAATTTTAGTTTTCAGTGAACTAATAGAGATATAAAATAAACTTGTAAAATGTATGACAATAATTGAAATCGTCTTTGTAGAAGAGCGATGATCGTCTTAGCTTCACAGCGAACACAAAAATTGAATTTGTGAAACATTAGCGACCCGCCCGCGGCTTCATCCGTTTGATCTTGAATCGCATTAATGATTCCTTCTTTCTCCTTCGTTTTTACGTCGTTTAAAAATATTCAAGCAAATATAACTTCTATTTCAATTAAAGAATAAAAATTAAATATCATTTTGAATATATGTATATATACAGAGTGGAAGAGGCAGCGCTCCTTTTACGGAAACCGCATATAGGGTAAATTATTTCAAACCCATACCTAAAGAAATTAATCAAGATAACTCAACAGTTTAGACGTAGAAATATTCTTTTCATTTCACGATATTTATCCATACTTATATTTCTTGTGACGCAGTTACGCATAGATGCGAATAACGTAAACGCATACTACTACAAATGTACTACTAAAGGTTAAACAACTTTGAACCGACTTTGATCGAGTCAAACAAACGCCAATACTTACGACTCGATTTCGGAATGAGATGTATTCGGTGGTTTCCCTTTTATAGGTTTATGTCTGTGTGCGTTGTTCTCTCGTTTTATTTTAAAACGATAATTTTATTATTTATTTTGTCTGCAAAAACACTTATTAATTTTTTAATTAAAAAAAATTGTAATATTTGTAATAAAAATTATAGAGTACTTAAAACTGTGGTTTTATTTAAAATGGTGCTGACACTTCCACCCTGTATATTTTAATAAATTTTATTGTATAGGTACACAAGGCAAAATATTAAATACATATTTTTTTTAGGAAAACCTCCAGATTTCCTTGCTTTTGGAATTACGCTGATGATGACCATGGTGCTCGTTGCTGGAGTGAAAAAATCCCTCTTCTTTAACAACGTTCTAAACGCTATCAACTTGAGTGTATGGGTATTCATCATAACTGCTGGCCTCTTCTACGCCGATACTACTAATTGGACTCAACACAAAGGATTCTTGCCATTTGGCTGGTCTGGGGTAAGTAGGACATACAAAACTATACTAATGGAAATCTCTGGCTGGGTGGTATGTTATTGTATTTTTTTTCATTATTGTACTTACTTTAGACTTGACTTATCCCCCTTTAATACAAAATTGCATATAACAGTCACATTAATAAGACATTTATATGTGATAACACAATCTAAGTTTAAAATATGTTTCACCCTAAAATTTTTCGATCCTTCCTCTGAGAGCTTTGTTTGTCCATCAAAACTTAAGCTATAATAGCTCACTTTACCTACTTCCAAAGCATTGAGAGCATTTTAATTTTTATTCTTCATATTTATTTGCTTTAACTTTCAAGTCTTGAGAGGTTCATTTCCTCGTGATCTAGTTGTGTTGCAGAAATAGGATAGCATCTTGTCATTATGCGATTCATCGGGCCCGATCGAGGTCAGTGCGATAGCATCAGTGACGAGAAGATAACAAGTCATTTGACATCAACAATTTTTCAATAAATCAACTTTTTTTTTAACTTTTAACATAGTGCATTCATTTTACGTTATTTGAATATGTATAAAAATGATTAACGACCTGTATAATATTTTTTATAAGCCAAGACTTTAACTCGGTAAAATATTCAAAACAAAAGTATTTCTTAGACATAAAGAAACCTGTTTTCTGACACCTTTGTTTCCTTTTCTTCATTCTCCCACTTCTTTGCTATAGACAGATTTGTTAGCGGAACCCACTAATTACCAAACTCTGTCCTAGCAGAAGAATCATTGCATGTTAAATAAAACACACACTGCACAGCCAAATACATTTTAATAATGATTAATATATGAATAACTTATATCTCAATATTCGCTCATATAATATAAATAGTTTTTCGTCAACAGGTGTTCAGTGGTGCTGCCACTTGCTTCTATGCTTTTATTGGCTTCGACATAATTGCCACCACAGGAGAGGAAGCTAATAACCCAAAACGCTCTATACCTTTGGCCATTGTTTTGAGTCTCGGTATTATTTTACTCGCCTATGTCAGCAGCTCCGTGATACTCACTCTAATCGGTAAGTATTATTTCAAATTATTTCGTTCAGTTATGTAAATTGTAAGTATAATAATTGAACCAATATAATAATTAAAATAGATTGAGTCCTACCTATCTAGTGTAGTCAGAGGGAACCTAGTCTTAAGATCCTCCGTTCTCCACATTCCATTGTGTCTTGAGTGGTGAAACACAACGCCGCGCTTTGATTTGTTACATATTATTAAGTATTTTAAAATAAAACTCAGGCTCTCACATATAGCAGTACCCTGCTAGGCAAAGAGAACCTAATGTTAATAAACTTCTTTTATTACGAATCGCCCGATTTTGTAGATATTGATATTACTGAGTAGTGAAACAATGCAAATATTTCATCCCCCCGAATGAGAATATAACCCACGACCGTTACGAGCAGACGCTATGTCGCTCTGCCACAGCAACCTAAACTAATATTTGTTATATGTATATTGTTTTTATTTTCTTCTTTTGTTTCAATTTCATGCTATATACCGCATATAGCAGGGTAGGCAGAGGTTAAAATCAGAGTAGGTAGGACCCTTCTTTCCGCTTTACGAGGCGTGGACAGAATTCAGCGCCGCGATTTGCCTTGTTACCAGACCGAACAAAATGAAAATGTTAATGTTAATTCATTCAGCTGAATTGGAATCGAACCTACAACCATCGCATACAGTCACTTGTACCATTGCGCCACTATTAGTATACTGTTTGATATACATATAATTATCGCCTTTGCAAACCGTTATAGAATCCCTCTAATAAAACCAGAGTAAAACTAACTAGTCTTGACCTTAAAACCACCTTTACTAAAGTTGGGTCAGGACATAAGCAATAAAGCAACAGCCCCGTATGTGGCTTTACTTCACTTTAAATAGCCACCCGAGCACGCGCGAACTCTACAATGCCCTACTGTGTCAAAGCATTTGTGAAAAATCCCATTCTTTCCTCGCTCATTCGTTCGACGTGCCTAAACCAGCTGAGCACGTTCTTCTTCATTCTCACCGTGACATCCTCGCTGGTACCTGCCATTTTGTGTACCTCTTCATTGCGGATTCGATCAGCTAGGGTGACTCCGCATATCCTACGAAGAGATCGCATCTCCACAGCATTCATAATAATTTTCTTAAAAACATAATATACGGTAGTGTACGAAAATATTTGAACTTAGTTTGGAAATGGCAGAGGTTGAGTGAAAGTCATATTTTATAAGAAAAATGGCCTATATGGCTATTAAAAACATGTAGCTTCACGCTGTATCCCGCACACAACAGGGTAGGCAGAGGCAACCTAGTGTTGAAACACAAAATATTTAAATAAATATTTCATTATCTTAAGTGAGGATTGAACCTACAACCAGTAGCGTTTACAGTCACACACTTGTGCCCTGCGCCACGACTGGCCACATAATGCCATAATATATTTTTGTCTTTATTATTATGGTTATGCGTTTAATCAAACATTAGAATTATAACTTGGTAGAACCAAATGCTTTAGACACAGACCAGGTTGGTTTATAACGTTTATGTACAGATCTACGACTCTCTATTTGTTGCCCATTTCAATAGACTGTAGAGCATAAGCTCTACAGAATGCAAACTTAAGCTCAAAGGAACGGTCAGTTGAACCGTTGTTGTTTACTTACAGTAAACTATGGAAATGTCTGTAATTTCATCTGTAATAACTAGTCTGTTATCTTGTGCTGGGCGAGTTATTATCGATATAGAGTCGATATATTTTTATGTTTTTATTCGATTATTGATTAAATAAATTTTAATAATCAAAATTTATTTTGTTTATATGCGTATTTTTTTAAAATACACGAATAAAAATAACTATAAATAACACAGAAATTTCTAATCTACCTTGGAATATTCAAATTCAAGTTATTTACATCGAATATGAACAATGGTTGTATGCGTTATTTCCAGAATAATTTAAATCCTTTATGAAAATTACAATATTCGAACACAATAAGCTAAAATTTTTGTATTAGAAGTTGTTATAAATGCGCTGTAAATGTATATTAGAACTGGAATACATTTTATTTAATTTAATAAATAATTGCGTAGTTCAAACTGACCAAACTGCCAGTCGCTAGTATAGTTTCAAATAATAGCGACACTCCTTTCTTCTTCAAACTAGTGATAGCAAGCCGGGTTCTATGATGCTTTGCTATGACTTTAGTAGTTCAAGAGAACTATATATTGTTCAACAATAGTGACCTACTTGCAATAACTTGCAACTTTCCCACCAGCAGATTCCTAAAGTAGCTAACTCCAAGTAAGTTTAAAATTATCCGAGTAACTCTAAAACCACTGGCTATCGACACTGAAAGTTGCAATAAATTTCAATAGGATCCCAGGAATTTTCAGTCATTTCAACATTTGCCAACAACATTTCAAATTTAATGTGAATGTAAAATGTATAATATGCGACTACGCGGCGTAAAGGAGAGTAACGTGTTTATCAGTCTATGTAAATATACGTATGTGTGTATATTATATGTACGTATGTATATAGTATGTTTATATATGTTGTATGTATATAGTAATGTTTGTTCAAATATGGGGTTGTAGAGACCAAAAGGGTTGACTTGACAGTGTCATGAAAGACAACAATAATCAAACGTCTTATATTATTCTCGTTATTTTCCATATTTTTAACTTGATCTATGTTTACGAACTGAAATAATAATTTAAATAATAAAAGAAAAATATTTAAAAAATTTTACGGTTCCCAAAGAGACGCGGATTCAAATACAAATTCAAATATATTACATTAAATCAATTCTAACATTCCTATACCATAATTTAGTACTGAATCAGTAAAATTAGTTTTAGTGCAGTACATTTAATATCTCTAAACACATCTGCCCGTTAATGAAGTTCTGCCCGAATATGAAAATCCCCTTTCATATTGAACACTACTGAATGCATACACTATCCATTTATTAAAGGAAATACATTTAGTATTTCATCTATTACACTGGAAGTTATGCTCTGCATAGATACCTACATATTTTGCGAATAAAAAACCTAAAGAATCCTTATATATAAATAATTTAAATATATTTTGATGCAGAATTCCTAATGCATCGTATTCTCATTTTTAATATTCTTCTATTTGTTTGGCACTATATTTACGCTAAAATAGATCTTCATCTATTATTACTGATATATACTATACCTACTGCAGTAACACGTAATTACTAAGTGCTAAGGTTGATTGTATCGTAATCAAATTTTGAACTAATAACTTGATCAATAGTAATTAAACCAGTCACAGAGTACAAAGTAGGCAGAGGGAACCTAGTGTTAAGACACTCCGTTCATAGGGAACGAGTGTCTTAACACTACGTTCTGTACTCTTATTAATATAGATTAATAATGATTATGTTTTTCTACCAATAGTATTATAAGCGCATATTGCATTATTAACTACGAAAATTTAAATTTGTTTTAGTGCCGTACGACGAGGTGGACATGGACTCAGCACTAGTGCAGATGTTTGCTTATGTCCACGCCCCCACTTGCAAGTACATCGTTGCCCTGGGCGCCCTGGCTGGCCTGACTGTCTCCATGTTCGGCTCGATGTTCCCCATGCCTCGAGTTGTCTACGCAATGGCGCAAGATGGTCTGATATTTCGGTGAGTGTTTTTGTGTCTACAAAATAAAATATCTGATAATAAGTTTTCTATAATAATAGATTAAAAGTATTTTGGAAAGAGGAGATTATGATTTATGTCTATGTGGCAACAGTCAATGTTGCAAGTTTCAATACATATTATGTTCATAAAATACAGCTTTTTATTGTAAAATTAAAATATTTAATTCTATTATATTTAAAATAAATAATAACATAGGACTACATGGTTTATAATCGACTTCAAGAAGGATGAGATTCTCAATAAGGATGGTACTTTTTTACCTTGAAATGAAGAGGGATTTTCTTATAAATTAAGGTCTACTGGTTTTAAAAAAGCTTGAGAAAATCTAAAGTAGGAAACGGAAGTAAATGGGAAGGAAATGGGAAACGGAAAAGTGGTTTCCTTAATAAAAACTTTATACCGATATATTTCTTATAAGATATATTTCTTCTTTTAATTTTTCTTTTAAGAATTAGGATTTTGAAAAATCAGAAAAAATTGAACAAAAATGCTTTAAAGCTATTTATAAGCTCCATCGAATTTTGTGTAGTCATTGACACCAATATGTGCCAGAACAACGAAGAGAGCTCATATTTCATGGAACTTTACATTCCTAGCTCTCTAGTCTAGCCAATCGGTGGCAAGTCACAGTCTTGATTTGATACGACATTTATCAATTCTGGGTCAAGGCACTAGTCACTAAGGATCCAACGGTGAAATCCATAAAAGGAAGTACAACTAAACCTCTAAGTACTTTAAGTAGCAAAGTGACATATCGCTAAAATAAAAAGATGAGATGATTGAGAGCTACCCATCCAGAATGCGGATCTTTTGTGCACTCTGGAGCCAAGAATCTGGAGCCAACGCCATCGGCCATCCCGCCAGACCTCTATGCCTGACGTTAAGTTCGGCCAAAAATCTATTCAGAATTCTCTATCCCTTTAGGATATCCAAAAGTCGAGTTCCGTTCATGTCCTTCTAATACTCCTTACTGAGTCGGTACAGTCCCAGACTAATAGAACAGCGTCCTCTTTCACCCAACAGGGAAGAAAGATGATGTGTTATATTTTTAAACTAGTGTAATTTTTAAAAATATTATTTTCATTGTTACTTTAATATAAAACATTATATATTGTAACTAATATTCTTAAACATAAAAATAATAAAAAAGAAAAGCTTTCATTTAAGATAACACTCAACAAAATATTTATTACCTAAATAAAGTAAGAATTACGTTTCTGGGTATTTTATTATTGTTACAGTACAATGAAGTTCATCAATATTTTTATTTTGATACTCTTACAAGACATCAAAGCAAAAATCCTGTAGATGTTATTTTAACGCTTTGTTGCTAAATATAGTATAAATTCGTAGTCGTCGAGCTACATCTCATTTTAACATTGAAGCTTATAAATTTTCAGTTAGTTCATATTCAGAATTTAATTTGGGTGCTTCTCTAGTCGCACCATGAACATCAATCGTACGAAGGATCCAATCTAAAATGCAATGTACTTTGAATACATCTATTTGTTTAATCAATCGAAGAAATCGGCAATTTTCCACTTTTCAAGCAAATAAAGAATGAAGAAATATAAAATTAATAAACTGTCTTAAGTTGACCCTTGTAACTTCGTTGCGTAGTTTAATTTTTGTAGACGTAAGATGAAAAAGGGAAATAGAAATATTATAAAAATAATAGGTATATAGTTGAAAAACTAAAAACTACACTTTTATACACTTTGATGAGCATTCTCCATTACCGAGGAAAGAATCTTCATCGAATAAAAAAATCTAATGCTTTATCTAAACTATAAGAAATACCGTCCATTAATAATAGAGGCCAGTAGTGGCGCAGGAGCACTAATGTGCAACTGTTAACGCGACAGATTGTGGATTCAATCCCACTCGAGGAAATGGAATATTTAATATTTTCTTTGGCTCTGTAAAAAATACATATATCGTAGGGATTTGAGAACGATGTAGTAGAGGACTATCACTCCTGATATCCCCGTGTTTTATATGTAGAATAACGAAATACGATTATATATAACTATCTAACCTATTAAAAGTATAAAAAATTAGTGACAATAATTGTTTACGCCTATTTAGTCTCTACAATGACACATTATAAACACGCTCCCCCCTTTTCGTCGTGCAGTTGGGTAAAAAGTATTTTTGTTATGTTATTAATTTCTAAAATATATATAAAACCATATTTACAGGTAAATGAGGTATTTTGTATTTTTAGGAATTTTGGTCTGGCTGTGTGGCGTGATACGTTTCATTAACATTTTTAAGTTGATAAATTACATTAAAATAATTATGAATACTAAACTGGAGTTTTCAACAAACATAATTTTGTACGTTATTATACGTACAAAATATAATAGAGATCAAAAAATATATAATATTTGATAGAAATTTCCAATATAAGTAAATATCATTAGTATATTACAAATTGTAATTACCAAATCAATGATTCTGAAAGTCTATATACATATATATATATATATATATATATGTATATATAGACTGTACGTATTGTTTATTGACGTGTTGAAAGTTGTTGTTAGACTTAGTACGGTTTAACCGCAAACGTAATCGATTGTGTGTTCAATGTCAAAGCCGATAATAGTTCAATCAAAGTAACAGGAATATCTCGTGCAATAGAGACCACCTCTCTAATCAAAAGACACTTGAGTAAGAGTATATTACACGGTCGAGCTTTCATGTTCATATTAGTGCTTTTACAGGCAACTGGCGGCTGTGTCTGAAATATCTGGAACTCCTGCTTTCGCTACTATTTGCGGTGGCATTGCGGCCTCTTTGGTGTCTCTCCTGATCCATCTTGAAGTTTTGGTGGAAATGATGAGCATTGGTAAGTTTTAATAATGTTTTCTTATAATATTAGGTTCTCGTATTTAGAATATGCAGTTTGTAATTTATTATCAAAGGTAGCCTATATGTATGTTTATTTTTCATTACGTACCTACCATCATATTGATTTTCAAAATTTATGTGCTCATTTTTGAATTTTTCATCGTATGAAAGAATCAAAATTTACCTCATGTAAATCGAAGATGAAGAAGACTAACACCATTAGTATTTACATGGCACCTATACGTAGCCGGTGTATATCGTTAGTGTTTTTGACATTTTTGAAGTGTTACTTCACGCTTGAGACAAATATTTTTTTCGAAAACCTATTAAAAAAAATAATTGAGCCTCTTGGACGTTTTCCAAGAGGCGCAGGTTCAAATCTCGCTATGTTGAAATTTTATACGTTTTCTCAAAAAGTATAGGTATATCGTTAGTAATTGCTAAAATGGATTTACTACAGTATATCTTAAATGTATTTAAGATTAAATACATATTTATTACCTAAAGCATTTTTTTTCATAATACATTTCAAATATATTCTATAGATTTTTCTTGGAAGTGCGATAATAACGGCATTTTAAATCTCTTTAATTTTCATATATTTTAAACGGCAATTGCTATCTACAGTAAATATAAAACTTATCTAATGTTTTGTTTATAATATTTAATTGTACAAGGAATTAATAATATAATTTCTTTTGTAAATAATAATTAAATTTTTTCGAATATGTAAAAAATTAAAATAGTTATTGTGGGTTATCCTTAGCAGATAATATATTTATTATCGTTATATTTTTTTTTAAATATACAATTCCGTAGTACCTATATATACGCCTAAATCATTGAGAAGCGAATTCTATGCAAACTGTCACGATAAAGCGTATGCATATTAAATCTTTAATCTGTGTATATAGATAAAGTATTGAAATTAGCATCTTCACGATGCTGTCAATGAAAATGCTCCTAAAATAAAAGCTACTTAGCCAAACTGAATCAAACTGAAAAAAACAAAAATTATGCATCGCATAAAAAAAAAGTCACGTAAATCAAAAGAGAAATGTCAGCGTAATCTTACATACATAATATATGTTTACCAATCGAATTAAAAACCTCCTCGTTTCTGAAATCGGTTAAATATTGCGTCACTTCGGTTTATGTGTGAATTGGTCATCCTTTGACGGATTCAGCTCACTAATTTCTTAATAGATTTTTTGAAAAACGTTTCACGCTGTATCCCGCACATAGCAGGGTAGGCAGAAGGAACCTAGTGCTAAGACGCTCCATTCCCATATTTCCCCCGAGTTCTGGCACTGCATATTGAGTGGCGAAAGTCAACGCCGCGCTTTGCCTTGACATCAGATGGAAGAAGTGAAAATATAAATGTAAATAAATATTACATATTATTTTCCTCGAGTGGGGATCGAACCCAATACCAGTCGATTTCACAGTGCCACTTCGCCACAACTGACCTCAAATGCAGAAAGCTATTTCAGTTATTTTAGCACACAGCGCACTATGGACAATGGTAGAACAACGGCAGATCAAAATTAGTTTTTACTAAAATTCTTCCTGACGCACTTTTTGTTTTTTTTAATAGTATTATAGTGGAGCTTTGATGTAATGATTTTTTTTTCGTGAATTACATTTGGAATATATTTTTTTTCATTGTGAGAAATTGCAATACGTAAGAATGTCTATTTCAGGTTGTTTGAATCGATATTTTAAACATAATTTCCTTCCTAAAAAAATACGCAAATAAGTATAAAGTGTTATATATTTTTAAAAAGCCTATAGTTTGTAGATTTTAAAACCATTATTATATTGTGGATTTTGCGACTATATTCCTATAAAAAATATTAACATTGAGTAAAGAGAAAAAAGGTAAGTGCTTAAAGTTCATGGAGACTTTTGACGGATACCGACGTCTACCGACGCGTTACATTTGATGTTGTTTTATAGTCCAGATGTTCAAAAATAACATTTATAAAAATCAACTGCGGATTCATGCGGTTTTAGAAGTTATCACGATACAAGTCAGGGAACAAGAAAACTCTATCTATTGAAATTTCTAATGTTGTACTATTTAATTGATTAGATTGCGGTAAATTTCAATGAAATTATTGTAATTAATAATAAAATGACGTATTATCTTCATTTTGCACACATTTTGCGGTATAATTAATTAATAAAATTCACAATACCCTCACTTATGAAATTATATAAATAGAGTGAATTAATTTAATAAAACTATTACTAATCAGTAAAAAAATTACTAACAGACGTTTAATTGTTAAGTGACTTCACAAAATTTCAAAATGGCTAATACTTTCAAGTGTTCCAA
>DWAP01003067.1:0-12505 GCA_018230625.1 Heliconius eleuchia
TATATATATATATATATATATATATATATATATATATATATATATATATACTTTTCCGTAAGTGAGGGACTGACAAGCAATGCACATTCCCCGAGGAGTGTGGAAACACTAGGAGAGGATTTCTGTAGTTCAGGCATTCTAAAAATTAAGACACTAAAAAAAGTCTTTAGAAATTGAAATAGTTAGCGAGACGATTGTAAGAAGTTGAATCGTCTTGGCAACCTTGTCGCTTTAATTATTATTCTAAAATGAGTATTTAAAGATAAATAACAGACGTGTCGTGCAAGAGTGAGGACCAGGACGTTGCATCTGAACAGATACACTCGTATAAAGGTTAGTAATATGTATAAGGTTGTGTTTAGTGCTTTTATTGTGTATTGTATGTGTAGTGTGGTCTCCGCGTAACTCCTTACTTACTTACAAATTGTATTAATTGGAATTTGTAAAGTTAAACTTGAATCGATGAATAGTTAACGTAGTTTTTTCCTGTTTTCAATAGATTTCGTTGACATTCAGTGACGCAAGTTCTTTCAGTGAATAATATATTTTTAATAATGCACGAGTTCAATAAACGTGTGAGTATCATTTATATTAACCTTCACGTATTATCCCGCAAATATCAAGTTAGGCTGAAGAAACGTAGTTTTAAGACACTCCATTCCCCATTATCCGTCCAATATTCATATTTTCTAAACATTGTAACATGATAAAAGCTGTCTTAAAAATGAATGAAACGTACCGTAAGTGTCGTGGTGAGCGTGGTGATGCCAGGTCTGGTGGGGGGCGAAGTGCGCGTACTGCTGCAGGCGCCCGCCCCCCGCCACGTACCCGAGCCCGTAGCCCTCGCCGCACTCGCCGCCGTACGAGCCGCCGTTACCGCCGAACATGCTGACTGAAGACGGACGGACGGAGAACAGATGGTAGAGAGGCTCAAGCGCTCATTCTTCGAATATGGCGGATTCTGTGGACATATTTCAATTATTAGTCGTTTTTCTTATTTTTATACTTTTCACGATGTGTCCCACACATAGCAGAGTAGACAGAGGGGACATGGGAACCTAGTGTTAAGACATTCTGTTCCCACTTTCGTTTTCCACTTTCTAGTTTCTGGTATTGTATGTTGAGCTTTGTTTTGTTACCAGAGCGAGGAAATAAAAATATGAAATATTTAATTACTTGAGTGAGTATCGCACCCACGACCTGTCGCGCTTACAGTCGCACGTTTGTGCCACTGCGCCACGATTGGCCACAACTTTTTTATGTATGTAGTTGTGTTGGCAGAAATGTTAGTGTCGTTTTCTCGTAATTTGCTTTAATAGGTGAAATGTTGAATAATTTAAATGTAATATTGTCTCCAGTTGGGGTCTGAAGATATACGAGATACAAAGAAGAGCTGATAAATGCTAAACTATTTAAATTTCAACAGAAGGATAAATATTGTGAATCATTTTTGATATAAAATTTGTTTGTGTGTTCGAGTACGAATACGTTATATTCTCTAATTAATTTTATCAAAAAGATAAAATAAGTCGATTTTCAACTTGTAAACTTTGCGGTTTTGGAATATTTTGTGTTTAATTGTTGTTATTTATTGTTTTGCGGTTTTGTTTAGGTGCTCTTGATAACCCTATTATGGGGTTTCTTTTATAGGTATTCCATATATCAACAGTAAAGTATTTAGTATTTAATATTCGAAACCTAAATAAAATTATTTCATAACTTCTATAGAATGTAGTCTAGCTTAGAAAAAATATTAAAACAATTCAGTGTCAAAAGACTGCTCTCTGCTTTCCGCAAACATTCGAGCCAATGTATCTTGATTGGTGGAACTCAACGTCGCGCTATGTGTTGCCAGAACATGGAAATTAAAATAGTTCAACTTCCAATGGCTATTTTAATTTCCTCGCTCTCTGCTGAATATTAGCTTAGAAATTATGAAAAATACACATTTTCATGTAAATAAATAAATAAGACTCTACATAGAGTCGTAAGTCGTAACAGATATACATATTTTGTATGAGCTTAGTTAATTATAACGTGTCTTAGATATCACAAAGTATCGCACGTTACTGGTAACCGATAGTTGCGCGTGCGCAGGGAGATAGAGCACGCACACACAACAACAGACATTTGTAGATGGCCAACTAATGTTATATTATTGTGTATTCTATTCTATTGAAATAAGATCAATGTTTAAATTGTATATGATTATTTAAGTTTGTAATCGTTGCCACAGTGACTCAGTTACCTAATATCAATATAATGTAATGGTATCATTGCGACAAGTTGCTTGCACATTTAGAATTAACTAATTATTCCTATTTTTTTATCTTTCTTATATGTTACAGGTATTGTTTTTGTACTCTGTGGTTTAATGGGGCAGATTTTGAAATAGCGAGATTGTGTAGGTTCGATTGCTTTCTAATTATTTTAGAATGGATATGATAAATAGAAAAGTTGAAAATATTTGTAGAACGCGGCGTTGAGCTACGTTACTAAATATATAATATCACTAAATAGACGGAAAGTGAAGAACGAAGATTTATTTATCTTTAAGTGTCCGCCTACTCCTTCTAATAGCATTTCTATAGACATATGTATTTTGAAGTCATGTTCTTTCAAAATACGTACGTTGTGTGTATGTATGAATAATACAAATAATTAAATAATTTATCTATAAATCTTCATTAGTTTCTCATCGTCGAGCTGACCGTTATAAAACGTGTATTATTGATTAGGCTTCATTACTTAAAGAATTTACCTACTATTTCAATTCAATCACAATATTTTTGTTTTCTATTTCCATTTCCTTTTTCATACCTACCTACTACCTACCTTATTGATAAACAATTAAAGTTGTAGCGCAGTGTGACAGCACCTGACTGGAAACGTGATGACTGTGGGTTCGATCCCTAGCCGAGTTTTAATTTATTTCTTAATTTTGTCTTTTCATTTCCATTCAGTAGATGTAGCGTGGTATTATGCTCCACCTCTCTAAGCCCGTAATGCAGCAGAAATTGGGCGATACTTGGAGAACAGTGTGTTTTGACATTAGGTTCCCTCTGGCCACCTTGTGCGTGTCGTGCGCAAGAGCACTCTGTAGACTATAATGTTTCTTGCTGTGTGGTATGCGTGATACAGCGTGAAGCTATTTTTTGTATTTATAACTAATTGACAAGTATTTGCCCTTTTACGTGTAGTGGACATATTATGTTTAGCATGTAACTTTTAGGTGGATATCGCAAGTTCGGACCTGTCACTTTGTAAAGCGCAAACGTTTTATTTATGAAGTATTTTTTTAACAAACAATTGCTATTTCTAGACGGAGTTTTATTTTTATATTCTGTAAAGGGTTCGTAAGGATTAATTGTATATTTTTTAACATCATTTTTTAATATGTACTGGTAAGCTAAGGTACATCATTTTTTTAAAAATTTACATTAGCTGTTTATAAATAGTTTTGTATTTTTTTGTTTTTGTTTAATTTGCTTTTAGCCTTCCTTTATAAATAGGCTATCCAACAAAAATATTGCTACGTTCCACAAATATAGGTATCAATATGTTTAAAGATATGCAATTTTCAATAACGGTACCATAAGGCGAGTGGTTCCGGGAGCCGAGCCTGTCTTATCGGCAGCTGGCACGCGCCTTTCTACACTATCTACAAATGATACTAAAACGTACAGATGTAGATCTCCTTATCAGTACTCACTGAGCGTCAATTTGTCTGAGCTTAGCCTTAGATCCAATGTCTGATCTATTTTATAAGTCCGGAACTCTCTATGTCATACAGCAATGGTAGACGAGGGAACAAATTGTTAAGACATTCTATTCTTCACGCACTACGGAATTTTCGTAAGATTGAGTATCGAGTGGTAAAACTTAAAACCACGCTACGTCTTGTACCAGTCTGTTAGTCAGTCGTCTTGTGAATTGAAAATATATCACTACTCCGAACGAAAATCGAACCCACAACCGCCGAATTTATCAAGCAAGGTAGCAAGCCAGATGCCGTGCCTCTGTGCCACTAGTGCCTCAACTCAATTTGAATTCATATAATATGTATGCAGGTACATATAACTGGTGTCATAAAACATGGTTTCGATAGTTTTACGACGGAGTTACACTTACGCGGTTTTTGTATTGCAGTAAAAAGCTTAACTTAGTCTATTCTAAAGGCAATCTTGTAAATGTTTTTTTGAAGTAAAAACTAAATGCGTGGGCGCAGCCACCTGACTTTGGCCGGGAACTGTGGGTAGTTGGGCACCCACTTGAGACCACATGGAGGTGACTTGTATTCGATGCGACTCACTCAAAATTGTTTTTTTTTAATAATAAAAAAAAACCGAAAATCTTTTTTGCTCTGGGAAATGTACCGTTAGAAACATATCATCAGGGTTCTGTATTACATTAAAAAAGTTAAACCCTTTTAAGATTACGTTTGTGTTCGTCTTTCATAACCATTCTCTCAAAATGGCGGTAAGTCTATAGGATTATAAAATCTGGCAAGAATTTTGAAATTACAGTAGGTTTCAGTTATTTTATTACTATACCTATATTAAAGGTAATAAAGAAAGAAGTTATACGAAAGAACTATTATATTATTAGTTAGTTTCATACAAAATTAGCACGCTATCTATTATTTCTTGGTAATTATTTAAGGGTAAGTTTGTCAACTTTTACAAGTTATATTTCCTGTTGACCTGCTGAGATGAAATCGGTGCGGAATCCTTGAAGGGAGGGTCCGACTCGCACTTGACCAGTTTTTTCGTTTCAATATGTCGTATTTTTTTTTGGATTTTTAAAGAAAATAACGACTATAATTTATATCTATGTTTTAAAGCTGAAGAGGTTTCAGGAACTACTGGTTCTAATTATAAATATCTTTGTGTTGGATAGTCCAACTCCATACCATCCATATCGTCGTTTCGTTGACATCCACTGTACCTACGTGTAGTCAAAATTATATCGACACTTAGAACGTGTTAACTGTTAGTTATTTTCATTTGCCCACACAAGGAAGGGAACGAGGGGGAGTTTGTGTTTTGTAGGTAAAACCTGGAAGGTATATAAAGTAAATAAGCCATTTATTTCACAGATGCGTCTCTATCGCAACTTGATAATACATTTTTTTAATTATTTTCATCATTAAAATAATTATTAATATCACGTTATATCTGATAGTGTTGAGTGATAAATTAAAATAAAATTATCCTTTATTTGTACCTAATTGCGTTATCTTTAGTTTTAAATATAAATACAATGTAAATAACTTAATTTTAAAACGTTTTTTTTTAATATAAAAATATGTGAATACTTAAATAACTATATTTGTCTGAGACAAAGATATCTAAATAATATGTAACTAGGTAAAATATTTACTAAGAATATAAGAAACAAAGATAATTACTAAGAATTATCGCCTGGCAAGAGAGAATGCTATTGATTAAATATTTTTAACAATTTTAAAATATTAATCATATACAATACACAATGAAAATACTTATTCAGAAAATTTCTTTACTAAGTGTGGATTAATACTTAAAAAATTATAAATTTATGATACTAGGTACCTTCTCCAGTTTTCGCCCAAACGAACATAATTAGTAATCTATCGTGGGAAAAAAATTACTACGAATGTAAATAGACCTACTTGTCGAATTGAACCCACAACCATCGCGTCCAGTTATATGACTTTCTTATAGTTAGTCAATACCGACTACAGCGGCATCTAGCGTGTTGCATTGTTATATTTCAAACTATCCTGATCAAATGCATACAAAATTTCGTCCACATCGGCCCAGCCGGTAAGGAAAAATATAACTACAAACAGACATACAATATTTCATGTGTATTTGAATTTACTTTTACCTACTTATAGTATTATTCTGCTACTAATATATTATTATATTTTAAATATATTATATTATATTTTAAAGTGCGTCAATCTATCAAAGTAGATTTATCTAATTTGTATACGAAAGTAAAAATTTATTGTGTCGGTGCGTTGTAGTGACACAAGAGCGAAGAAATTGAAATATAAATTTAAGTAAATATTTCATATCCTTGATTGGGGATCGAACCCACAACCAGTCGATTTGTGCCACTGCGCCACTACTGGCCTTATAAATAATTAAGTCGTTTTTTTTTGTTTTTCATTTACCTATCTATATAATAGTATAAATCTCTATTGTTATAGCAAGTGGTATCACTTGGCACGTATGTTAGTTAGAGAGTGAAGGAGAGTACTGATAGAGGATAACGTGAAATTCCTAGAGCAGCGGGAGAAAGTAGGATTTATCATTTCACATCTTACAGTTGACACTCAGCACGGACAATCTGGAAAACTGGTTGAACAATGGCGAACAGAGTGTCTTAACACTAAGTTAACTATCTACTTTACTATAAGAGGGATACAGCGTGAAACTAAATCAGTTCGACATAATAACATGAAATAGTATTAAAATGAATGTTTATCTGAATGTAGAATACGATCCTCGCGCAACCCGCAAGTGGCTCGATCCCAAATAGATCGGAGAGCCGTGATTGATCATCGCGCCGATACGCAGATACTGCATCACGTCACCTCGGGCTAGGGTTGCCTGCGGCGTCCCGCATTGCTGCTACTGCTCTTCGTAATATCTTTGTCTCCGCTGAATTTTGGAGGTTGGTATTGCTTGTTGAGTAGCAGAACTCAACACCGCGCTTTTGCTTCAACACCACAGCGAAGAAATGAAAATATTAAATATTTCAATTCATCGAGTTTCGGAATTCGGAATCTAACCCACTACCTGTCGCGCTTACAGCCACGCTTATGTCTCTGCGACACAACTGGATTTAAAACAAGAAGTACAGATTTTCACCTGAACAGGACGTCAGTGGCAAACGAGAGTTAAGTTTTGTAATTAAATTCTAAGTATTCTAAGTTTGATATTTCTTTTTGAAATAATCATAAAGTTGACAGCAGCGCTTAGCGCTCCTCCTTATTGTATTGTATTGTAACAAGTACCTAAACATATTTCTAAAAACACAAACAAAATATGACACATACCAATAATAACAATAATAATAAATAACAAAACAACAAACTATAATTATGAAATATTCAAACTTGTATACAATATACATAGGTTTTTAGCTTGCAGAGAAAACTTATCGTTCTGTATCTATTTCCGAATGAGAATTGAATCTAGAACCATTGCGTACCTAATCCCACACTGTCTCAGCGTCATTAAAACCAAATTAAAAATTCAAACAACCAAAACGAATTCAAGCCAGTCGCCATCCTTGGGAGGCTGGCTGAGTGTGCGCCGGCGCCGCCGCCAGACGCCTCAAGTGCTCTAAAAGCGGTGCCTTGCCCTAGGTCGGCCGGGATACGAACCGACACCAGTTCCCCACTTATCGACTCAATTATACCTTGGACACATGCCTATGCTTGGTTCTCATCAAAGCGGGTATGGGTTACATCTATCTATATGATTTTTACGAAGTAATTTGGAGAGAATTTCGTTCTATTCTATCTATATTGTATCTAATGTGTCTAATTTTTGGTATAGGATTTGGTGTATGACCTTTTGAGGGGAAAGGAGAGACTGTAAATATGTCACATAAAGTAGGGAAGGTGTCGGGAACCAAGTGTTCAGACACTGCCTATCCAACGCACTGGCTTATAATCTTATTTATGTCTACTGACATGAATATTTAACATGCTATTATGTTGCATTTTTGTTTTTTATAATAGACAGTATTTACATGTTTGTTCGAAAATTGCTTTAATTAAAGTCTGTTATAATCTTAGTTACATTACAGAGACTACGCTACGTAGAATAGCACTAAAATAGAAAAAAAAGCGTGTTATACATATACAATTACATTAAATATGTATTGAGACAGAGAGTAAACATGACGATTGTGGGTTCAATTCCCACTTAGGGATTGAATTTCCTTTACCCGCTCAGGTATGTCTTGGAAATTCAGCAATGTGTTCGGAACTGAGTTTTTTAACACTAGGTTACTCTGTTCTATGCTGCTGCGGAACGCAACGTGGAACTAAAAATAATATCTCTTATTAAACTTACGATTACCGTTTATTATGAATAAATAATGTTATAAAGATATAGTTTCTCGTATTTCTCGTCGCGACCGCCGAGTGGCTCGAGCAGGCCGCGGGGTATATCACGACTCATAAAAATGTAAACGAAGTTGTATACTTGTATAGTCCATATAGCGGCCGCTAGTCGCCGCCCGGACCGAGGCGGGCGACCACTTCGCGTGTACTCTATAGGACACTAGTCCTCAATAGAAACTTTTATTGTGTGTTAAATGGAAATTTCTGTTGTGTCCCGTAAGCGTAGGAATTTCGAAAAATCCTATGTACACGCCAAATTTCGGCTTTCTAACTCAAATAGTTTCATCTGTGAATTATCTTTTAGTCACTTCGTAATAGTTTTTATCTTAGAATAGTTTAGTATTCGTTAATTAATATAGTTTTTTTCTTCGCGAATCTCTTAGTGGTATAACTGTCACATAATTCTCCCTCTCCTCTCCTGCAACGTGATACTCGTCCTAATTTTTTTAGCCTCACGCGATATTCCACCTTAGGAGAAATAATCACAAAATCTTAGTGTTAATTCACTACTTCAAATTGCATCCTGCGTGTAGCAGGGTATACAGAGACAACCTAGTGTAAAGAAACTCCGTTCCCCACTTTCCGCCGAAACTTCAAGGTATTGGGTGAGTGACGGAACTCAACGCCGCACTGCGCCTCAACACCGCAGCGAAAAAAAAAATTTCTTAGATTGGAAATCATATTTATAGTCAAATTCTTTTGCCATTTCACCACGACTGGCCTCTGTCTCTACATATAATTATAAAAGGAATAAACAAATAATAGTATCTGTACATTCCGCCGTGCGGCGCAGAGTTGGTTGTGTTATTGAGTCCAAGGCACCTATAATAATTTCGGAGCGCGCATAAATCGCGCGCGGCCGCTAGCGGCTAATGCACTACATAAATCCTACCTCTAGGTACTCTCTAGAGTGCAGCCTTAGAGCGGACCCGCGGAGAAGGCAAATGCTAAATATAAAACAGCCACATATTGTTCCGCCACAGATTAAATATTTATTTTATGTCAATAAGAATGCTTCATTTTATTTTTGTCACGCTATCTATAGTCGCTATAATATAAAAACGTTTATAATATTAAATAGACATAATATAAAATTCTATAGATAATAAACAGTAGACTGTTTCTATTAAAAAAATAGATATGTATAATATGTTTATTGTTTTTTTTTTATCTAAGTTATTACGCTTATTTAAAAAATATATTTAAAATAATTATTTTTTAAATTTAATTTAATAATAAAAAGATATAGTAATAAAAAGCTATATTATTTTTTAATTTAATGCGAAAAGTATAAGTATTTAATAGAAAAGTGGGGTACGGAATGTACTAGGTCCCCTCTGTTCACTCTGCTACTAAGATTCTGCGATTATTTCTCGCAAATTCCAATTTTATGATTGACCTTCATTCTGAGGTTGTGGTGCGTTTCAGTTTTTGTAATGTTTATTAACATATGTTGAGTACACGATTAATACAGGGAATATTATTATTATTTTATGCGAGATGTTTTTAAATGTCACACCTGGAGCTTACGCATGCAAGCTTTGTCAGTCTCATTTCACTTAAAATTGAAAATCAAACCCTTTTTATGTATTTTTCTTTTTTTGCTATTACGGTCGAGATAATATTTTTTTTTGTATCAAATGAATAGTTATTTATTTGAGCAGGATTCGAACCCACAATTTACATTTATATGCGTTACAGCTGAGCTTAAGAACTAAATACATGTGAGACAGGAATGTCATTAGCAACAAGCAAATGTGAAGGGGTAGGCCGCGCGGTGTTGAGTACAAGATTTACGGCCCATAAATATTTGTTGGCACCCCTACCTTTTACACTGGTTGAAACTAATATGGGATGGTTTTTTTCGTGATGATTTTTCTATTTTGTACAAGTATTTGAAAGTGAGAAGATTATTATAACGGTTGCAAACACACTGTGGATACTTTTATAATCATATAAAATCTTTTCTAATTATGGTAAATTATTCTAATATTTGTCTCGTCTCAAAAATTCACAAATAATTAATACTGTATAGTAAGAAGCCGGTCGTGTCGGAGGGGTGTCACGGGAACAAGGTGTGCTGGTAAAAAGATTGGTTGTGGGTTCGATCCCCACTAGAAGGGATGAAATATTATTTTAATTTATATTATTATTTCTTTGCTGTGGTGTCGAGGCAAAGCGCGGCGTGGGATTCTGCCATTGAACACGCAATTAATTCGGAAGAAAATGGAAAACGGAGTGTCTTAATACTAGATTTCGCACTGTTTACCCTGCTGTGTGCGGAGCGCAGCGTACTGACCTACTTAATAAAATTTTATGACACGCATATGAAAAATAAATCTTAAAATACATCTCCTTTCGCTGCCATTACAAAATTAGCCACTTGAACAGAAATTTTGTACGAAATCTATATTGAACATATGTTCATATTTTTTGTGCCTAGCACAAGCAACACAGCGGCCGACAAATCGTACCAGGATAGTGATAGTAACAAATTTGGACACATGTCTGCAAGTCGACACCGAGACGCCGGGACGCCCGGGACGCCCGGGGAGCAGGTGATCAGGGACTGTCACCAGTTTATCATAGAGTAAGGGTTAGGGACTAATTACTGCTTACTTCATAAAAATATCTATTTTAAAATATTAAGCTAAATAGTTACTTTTTTTGATTTTTCACTTTACGACGTACCCCGCACATAGCAGTAGGAAACCTGGGAACCAAGTGCGACACTCCGTTCTCACTGGGAAAATCAAGTGTTAAGACACTTTTGTACTTCACTTTTCGCCAAATTTTAGTAGCCTTGCGTGTTGAATGGCAGAACTTAATGCCGCACTTTGCTTCGTTATCAGAGCGAGGAAATGAAAATATTAAATATATCTTTCCCCCGAATGAGAATCGAACTCACAACTGTCGACACAAGTCGCGCGCTCATATACTTCTGCAATGATGGCCTCAATCGTTTCTTAAGTTCTGTACAAATAAGTACCTACTAGATAGAACATTAAACAACAATAAATATTCAATTACCACTAGCGTTGTACAACATACTCGTATACAGGTATACAGGTATGTAGGTAGGTAGCGGTATAAACAAATTAGACATGTCTTACTCAACTAACCATATATTTGTTCATTGATTGCACATCACTTATCCGTTTATGGGGGCCCATAAAACAAATTAGAGTACGACATCAGGGAACACCGTCGTGGCGCAGTGGCAGCGTGTGACTGTAAACCGCGATGGTTGTAGGTTCAATTACCAGCCGGGGAAGGAATCATTAATATTTTCATTTTCTTGCTCTGGTGACAAGTTAATGCGCGGCGTTGAGTTCCATCAGTTAAACACGTAATGAATCGATGATTCGGCTATTGAAAGTGAGGAACTGAGTGTTCTTCGTAATATGCCTATCCTGCTGTATGCGGGATAAAGTATGAGGCTAAAAAATATATGTAGGATATGTTGGTGAAGCTACTAAAGGGTACTAAAGGGTCCCAAAGTACTTGTACGGAAGGCAGTTGGTAGTTACTTCTTTACATGAGATAATCAAATCATAAAATGGCTGTTTGAGGCTGGGTGCTATAAATTCGTTAACTCACTCGCTATCGGTATGCGTAGTTAAATTAACCGCTTTTTATTGGTTAGTATTATTGCTTGGTGGTTAAGGTTCGTTTTGTAGGGCGGAGGACGTAGATTCTATTTACGAAAGCTCGAGGCGTTATCCTCATCCACATGAATCACAATAGGAATCTAGAGTCGAGACATTCCGTTATCGTTTTTCGCCCAAATTTCGAATTCGACTCATTATATGTATATATGGCTACGTTTTTTTTACCTTGATGAAATATGCACTCGAGTAATTACAAATAAATACAATTATATTCTTTAATCGCTTTTTTTATGTTCGGAGCTCGACGTAAGACAATTAATATATTCCATAGATATCAGGTATGAGTACGTAAGTACTACTTAACTATTAATTATTTTATCTAATTATTTATTAGAACAACCTTCTATTAAAATACTTTTTTATGGTCTTCAAACTTTACTTTCTTATTAGTTTATGAGTTATTAGCGTCGATAATTAACTGGACCGTACTGTCGACTACTGGTTCTTACTTTACAATTCGAGATAACTACAAGCGATGAGAGCTTTACGACTGCTACTGTTCATCATTAAAATACGACGCAATTTTTATAACATTTAATATATTTTCATATTTTTTTAGCTTCTCGTTGTAATCTGTACATTGGAGGGTAGGTAAAGGGAACCTGGGAACCTAGTGTTGAACACTGCGGTAAGAATTTAACGTTGCGCCCTGCCTCGTTGCCAGAGCGAGACAATACAAATAATAAGTATTTAACTTCTTCGAAGG
>DWAP01003068.1:0-12502 GCA_018230625.1 Heliconius eleuchia
CCTACCCTGCTGTGTGCGGGATACAGCGTGAAGCTAATTTATTTATTTTATTTTAAGTAATATTGCATGTTACAATTAATTAATTACTAATGTACAAGCCAAACTTCAAAAATTTCACCTTAATACTTATTTTTTTAAATTTCACAGGATACACCTGCACATAGCAGTATATCTTTTAACCACTGTTCGCCGAAATTATGAGTCATAGCGTGTTGAGTGGTGGAACTCAACACCGCGCCTTGCCTCGTTACCAGAGCCAAGGAATGAAAAAAATAAATAGTTCATTTCCTCGAGTTGGAATCGAAACCATAGCCTGTCGCGCCGCGCGCACGCTTGTGCCTCCACCTCAATAGTTTAAAACTTTAAAAGTTTAAGATTAACATTTAAATTATTATTCAATATTATCAATTGTGCTATATGTATGATTGTGCTTAAGAAAAAAACAATGTATTTTTTATAGTATGTAAAAAAATGTTTTAAATATACACTAATAAAAACATGGGATATACAAATAAGTTTTAAAGAGTTGGAAAGCTGCACTAGCTTCTTTTGAATAATTTTTGCCAAGACTGTATTGCTTTTTATCCTAACTAGCGGCAAAACTTGTTTTGTCTGTACGCCTTTCATTAAGAGAGTTATTAAGGTGAGGTAAGTTATTAAGGGTATTTTCTTGGTATCCATTAAAGATATCTTCATGAAATTTTAACAGACCATGGCTATCCATAAGCTTATCATTATATTTATTTTTCTGAATTTTGTGAAATTAGAATTGAAAACAAAAATTTTGACAGCGCCTTATTATATCATCCCCAAAGTTGACATCTACCAAAATTGTACATATTAGTTAGCTATCTATGCTTAAAGTTACTAAAAAGTTTAAGTAGTGGAGAAAATCTAAGAAAACCATCACTTTTTTATTCACTTTCTTTTAGTTAAAACTAAAAGCTAAATAAAAATCATTAACATATTATATTAAAGTACAAAACGAAAGCACTCATGAAGATGAAGCGTGTAAAGTCAGAGAAAGAAAGAGATGCACGGACAACTTCAGATAAAACACGAAGCTTTCGCGAGGTTGTTCGCTAACCTGTAAAATGAAAGGGGGAATTCCAAGTCAGCTTGGTTGATCAATTTGTATTTGGATAGCTAGGAGTGAAAGAATGTGACATGGCATTGAAAGTAGGTGTCTTAGTAAACATAAGATATAAAGAAAAGCAAAATTTTGACTATCCTTCCAAATAAAACCTATTCGTTTCATTAGAAAGCTGAGTTTTACATATACTCACGTACAGAACGTTCTTAATTTTCTGCAGTAGCGGAACACAACCCTATGACATATATCTCAAATTTATGTTGCTGTATGTATATTATATAAATTGAAAAATATAAAATCCCGCGCCGATCGAACATGTCACTTAAAGCTAAGCGATGCATTATAATATCATGCAAGATAGTGCGCAGGATGTGCAAATGCAAAGGCCATTTCTATTCATTCATTCGAATAGGCCTATCACAGCCAGGAGTGCCACAGCCAGTGTAGGATCAAAAACATAATAAATGTCTACATGTCAAGGTGTCACTAAAAGTTATTATTATAGTGATTTTATAAAAAAAAACACAAATTTTTAATCCTAAGAATAATTTTAAAGTTATAACTAGGTAATTCAACTATTAACTTCTAACTAATGTCTCAAGAAGTAGTTACGCAATAAGTAGTTAAAATTGTTGCATTTACTACATTAAATAAAAACTACTACATTAAAAAGAGTGTATTTGGAAAATTGTGTGTATTGGGGATATTTAGTTTATGCTTTTTGATATCAATTTACCAAGTATATGCTTAGTGGAACCTAGCCACTGATTAATCATATAAAAAAAATCGTATAACAAATTAAATATAATATAAAAAATAAATTTAACATTAGTAATCATAGATAAAGGAATTATATTTTACATAGGCTTGGCGTCTTTTTAACCGACTTCTGTAAGAAACGGAGGTTATGTTTATTGTTTATAAAACAGAAATTTTGACCGGATTAACCGATTTTGATTAGTTTTTTTTTATTTGAAAGCTTGTGGCCATGTGGTCCCATAATTTTGTTCATTTTTGACAGTGGTATCCATGAGAAAATCACATAAGTAAAACAAACGGGCTTAGTAATTTGATTTTGTAGTAAGTTATTATATATTATTGTAGTAAGTTATAATATTGTACTATGGTTGTTGTAGCATTAGCTGGCCACCAACTTCAAAATTATAAAATGTTTCGGATTCTTTCTTTTTTGAATATATAACTATAACCAACAGTGACAAAAACAAATGAATCCCGATCATTCTGTCTATTCTTATTTACAAGAACTATATTTAAAAATGTAATATGTAGCGTAAAATAAGTTGTATTATTTTAATAAAATAATAACAAGGTCAACTTTGTATATTCAATATTTTTTGGTCTTAAATGACGTAACCACTGCCGGTATAACATGTTGTACGTACAAAGAAATATTTTGAATATTTGTATATTTGATTGAATCAGTATATTGGGTAAGCTGATTCATGATATATTTATTGCAAGGGAAACAATATGTATATACTTATAATAAAATCGTAACTACTCGGTATCTGTACATGGAATGTATATTCGAAAAATTCTTATTTTTTCTTTTCAGTTAACAATGTAATGATTTCTAAAAATTTTTTGATCTGTTTGTCGTTTTATTTGTTTCTCAGTGAGTTTGAGCAAATATTTTAGTTCTGTAGCGTTCTGTTGTGTCTATAACAACATATATTACAAAACGAAATAAAATGAATATTTAAGGGGGCTGCTATACAACAAACATTATTAATTTTTAGATAGTTTTTATAGATAACGGTACGGAAATCTTCATACACGTTTCCAACTCGCACTTGACCGATTTTTAACGTTTTATACGTTATTATCTTCAAATTGATAATGTTATTTGAACACGAAAATAATCGCTAAATAAATAAGGTTAGTAAATATATTATTGTATATTTTAAGCGGACGATCCCGCAAACAGGCAGCGAGCGATCCGCTATGAAATACTTTATAGATTCACAATCACCTATAATTTTAGAGTCACCGTTTGCACATTTACCTAGTGCCTATTAGCTATTTGCCTATTACCGGCATCATACCTGAAAATAGCTAACACTAACTTTAGTGTTAGCTATTTTCAGGTATGATATTTGGTATATGAGTTTATTATCTATAACTTTTACTGTCAAGCCTCAATAAAAATTATATTCAAACAAAATACAAAATTATATTATTAGTAATCAAGTTAAATAAATAAATAAATTATAATGTCCGCAATAAAATACTCGAAAAATATATATTTCGCGTGTTTTCCATCGATGCCTCTATTTAATCAAGTGACATGAAGCTTTTCTTGATTGTTTATTGTTATTTAAACAAAATTTCCTTTCCAATTTCTCTAAATTTTTGTGTTATTTTTTACCTAACCAACAATTAACAAGTCATCGATAAAAAAATATTTACATAGCGAAAGCTGTTTAAAATATGTTCATCTCCAAAATAACATATTTAAATAGTAAATATATATATATAAGTAAGTATCAATAGTAATTTCATTTTAAAGTAATATTATTTTCTTCATTTTGAAATCATTGAAATATTTTGTAACGTTTAGTTTTAGTTTAATTTTGTGAGTGTAGATATAATTTTAGAGTCACTTTGTTTGAAGTTATTTTAATGACTTATTCACAATCAGAAATACAAAACAACGAAACGAAACGAAACTTGAAATTTAAAAAATAAAAAATTCAAATTTTGACAGTAGAAACACATGAGGTTACATGTGTCCGTATTAGTCTTGTTTTAGTAGGATCCATCCAGCTCAATAATAAAGCGTTATATGAAACAAAATATGGTACCTAATACCCAAATGACTAAATAATTATTTATTTTATCTATAAACAATAAACCTTTCACGATACACAGCACAAATACCATGTCAACGCCAATTATTCTAGGATTACTCGATATTTAATTATCAGACATAGCCAGTGTGGTGTTAAATAACTTCCAACCAGCGCCCGTCCTCACCGACTACATCTAATAATTACGGTAAGATAGCATTTCTCACTCACTGATCAGAACTAACGCGATTGTTTCAGGTCAACGCCAGTATATAATGATGTCACATAAATATTTTCAACCTTAGAGCCAATTAATATCAGACAACGTTTACGGGCTGATTACTTTTTAAGTTTAATATAAACGATTGTCTATTTAACTAACTCGTATTTTCATAACTAGGTACCCAGGTTCCCTCTGCCTACCCTGTTATTTGCAGGATACAGTATGAAGCTAAAAAAATGTTTTAATTCGTCTTGGGTATTTTAGGGAGAACTTACTTATTGGGAGCATGACGTTCTGCTCTCCTGCTTTGTCTTTTTACTCTTTCAAAATTTTACCATCATTAAATTGACTTTGTAAAACGAATGTCAACAGTAGCTGTAACCTGTAAAACCATTTATTGTAACCCCCACGATGTGTTTGTTAATAAACATCTTTTTATTTATTATTTAATTTTTGTCTGTGTACGCGTACGCTGCTAATCATAATATCTTCTGAATTTCTATTTAAATCATATTTACAGTTAACGTAAAGCCGAATGAAGCATGACGTACCTACTAGATTTTCAATTTCTCAATGGAATTTTTACGACTTTTAAGATTCAGGTCACCAGATATCAGCCTTTTTTATTACAATTATTACTGGTGCTGAACAAATTCCAAATAAGGAAAACTTATATTTCATTGTTTTTTTTTCAGTTTTATTAAAAAAACTTCATTTAAATATAACTGTATAATTTTACATTTTTACATTAATTTATTACTTACTAACTTTAGTTAATGTTGGTAGAAATGTTTCTAGAAATTAAATATTTTAAATAGCAGAATATTAAATATGTTTAAAATCTTCTTAATTACGAATTAATTTAACGAAGTGCTATAAATAACTTAAAAAGGATTTTATTTATTGCCTATACTGCATCTACATAGGGTAGTATACCTCGGTAACAAAAAGCGTTGACAAATGTTCCGATTTTAGAGGGATGTCCCGACATAGCCTTAAAATTAAATGTCCCGATCGGGACAGGCTCGCGCTTTCCACGGATTGTAAGAAATCTTTTTTATTACTTTAAGATTTTAATTAGTTACTAATAATTCCATAGTAACACAAATAAGGATATTCGTAAGCTATGTATAATTTCTGAAGACTTAACTGCCTCACATATTAGGATAAGCCAACAATATCGACAATATCGTTTAAGTATATTAATTAACATTTGTTCTTTAAAAATATGTTTTATTGATATCTATCACCATTGAAAGCTTTGTTTAAAATTCAAATCCCCCAAATCTCGCTTTTGGCGAAAATAATCACGCTTTTTTACTTAAAATGTAATTTTTCACTTAAAATTTAATATTACGTTTTTCACTAGAAGAAAAATCTGACAATGCTGGTGACAAACCAGGAACCTTGTTATTAAATTTAAATGCAGGACTGATATTATGATTGTTGTATTTTGAGCACAATTGCTAACTATTTTGAAATATGATTTAAAAAAAAAGGATGATGTATTAATTTTAAGCTATAGAATAAGTGTTTGAAATTTATTGAACTTTTAACATTATAATATATAATACTTTTCTTTAGCATAAACCGATAATTAGATATATATAATAAAAAAAAATATTTTGTGTATACAGTAAATAGGGAGCAGATTGGAAATGCCCTATTAAATATTTCTGCAACAATATCTATTTTTATAACAACAGCTTTTAAAAGACTAACTTTAGAATAAATGTAAAATTTTGAGGCATAAAACATTATAATATATGTATATATTAGTCTTTATTTTTAAATGAACTTTTGACAATGTTTAACAATTTAGAAACACGATAGCTACTTTAATTTATTACTAGGCAAAATATTTATAATTAACTTTCTTATATATCTATATATATACCGACTTTAGAATCAAGTTTTTATTGTTCATACATATACCAGTTACACATTAAGTGTTGGATGGAGTGCAAATATAACCCATAAAGTATAGTATGGGCATTCTTCATTTTACTACACCTCTTAAAAAACTAAACATGTTAATTACTTACTGATTTTTTTTTCAAGGATTTTAAATTTAAAGTATTTTCCTTTGTTTTAATAAAACCATAGTAATCTTCATATTGATGATTAACAACAATAATATCTACATACATTTATCAATGTTTAAATTTCTACAATTTTTGTTTCAATGTATCAATAATTTCAAAAGAGTAGTCTATGTATGTATTGTATAATATGTATTGTACTATAAGCATGCAATCAAAATAAGGGATGTTAATGAGATCCATTAATTAACATAACTGGAATTATTGGAAAAAAAATAAAATAGTATCCATAACTAACCAAAGCTAATATTTTTGGTAAATTTCAGATATGGGCGAAGTCTGAATGAAACTTGTTATCACAGCTCTTTTATTTTGCTTAGACAGGCTGATACACTAGTGGGAAGCAACGATAAGTACGAAAAATCTAATACGCATAAGCAAAACTATCTGAAACTAAAGTATAATTTGAAATAATTTTTATCCATAACCAAAACCCAAACCAAAAGCCTTCTTCTCATATCCGTAACAATATCCAAATCTATAATGTTACATCTGTAAATTTCATGTTTATAATATAAAATAAATAGTGCAACTTACTATTTCTTGATGTATATGTAGTATCTTTGGATGAGGTTCGTCGTGTGTCCCACTCCCTGGGTTTCTCCCACTGTGACACTTCACTGATACAATTATAATAATACTTCTTGCCGGATGAACTAATGTGTTCTGACCATTCACTGCCAGACAGCACGCTAGACGAGGGTGCACTTCTTTTATCATATTTACTACTTCTATTGTTAATAGATACACAGTTCATGCCACTAGTCCTATTTTTTTTCTCCGATTCACATCTTTCATGGTTATTTTTCTCCCTCTCACTGTCTTTGCTACGTTTCTCCTTTGGGGATCTGACATCTGTAAAGTATCATTATTTACTAAATTTAGCAAAAACATTAGTACATGTATGATTTATATTCTAGCATGGTAACGATTAGATTAATTGGAGTGGAGACAGATGCCTGAACTAAAAATCATAGTATTTCTGGTTATCTTTATTAGAATGTAATGTAAGCAATCTAATTGAATAATCTGTTTCATTTATAAATGAATTTGTTAAATTTGTAAGAATAGCTAAAATTTATTAAAAATTTGTAGAATTATTACCTGAAATAAACATTTTTAACAAATAATTCAAATTGTGGATCAATTCAGCATGAATTATATTTGATAAGAGGCAGAAACATAAAAATATTATTTGGTTAATGGCATTAGAAAAAAATGACCATTTTAATACATTCTACAGATAATTCCAATTTTTGGTTCTTTTTTTTATTTTTAATGAGGAGGGAATGTTTTAATTAAATAACAAATGAAACCATACAATTATGAATAGGCAAATAAAAGAAATATAACTATAAGCTCACTAGAATGAATACTTGAACCACTTTAATATATTTTTTGTTTTTTAAAAGTTTAATAATGATTAAAGTTTCTTATTAGTAGGTTTGCAAAATTATACTTCGATATAAAATTATAGCAGCCAGAACTACAAGAATCTCAAGTTAAATCCAATTTTATTAATAATATAGTAAAATAGCAATAAGGTAAGGTAATATATTACCTGTATACTTATTTCTACAGGATTTGTAGTCTCTATCTCTCTCCTTTTCAGAACCTTTTTGAATATAACAGTTTCTTGATGCATATTCTCTTTCTTCCGCCAAGTGGTTGTAGTGGTGGTGGCCATGACCCGAGTGGCCTGTGTGCCCTGCATGCCCACTATGCCCATGCCCCGAAACATTACCATTGGGGGATCTAAGTGGTATGTAGCGGTTGTCAGAAGCACTGTAGTCATTAATAGCTCTCTTGGAATTGTACTTCTGCATTGTAGAATACATTTTTTTTTATTATGTTCATATAAATAATATTTCAATTTGGAAAACTCAGTAAACAAAAAGTTATGGTTTCTTTAATGGTGTAATATTAACATTAGTAAAAAAAATGGATGATAAAGTCAAATTATTTCTGATACACCATTCAGATTGAAGCTGACAAGATTCACTTATCTCAGATCTCACCTATACATAGATTCATCATATATTGAGAGTTGTTTGTTATGACACAATCTTTGACATACATAAATACTTTTGGACAATACAAGATTAATAAAACCTAAATAAACTCTGTTTAGCCGAAAATATGACTTCTAAACCTAAACTCGTATACAGAGTAGTTTTATAAACTTAACAAGGTAATCTTTCGTAATTAAATTAGTAAACTTTAAAATGTCACATTTGTTTTTGTAACAAGCAGCATTAGCGTTCTTCTGAGTCCTGTGCAAGTCTAAGACGATTATAACAGGAAAATAGTTATTAGGAGATGTCATTACATGGAGAAGTACCTAAATCAACTCAA
The DNA here is from genome assembly GCA_018230625.1 of Heliconius eleuchia. NCBI lineage: Eukaryota > Metazoa > Arthropoda > Insecta > Lepidoptera > Nymphalidae > Heliconius > Heliconius eleuchia. The sequence goes on from DWAP01003068.1 coordinate 8,584, forward strand.
GATATTCATAAAATTAAATGCTTTCTCAACTTAGAACTACCAATTATACTGTTTACTATTACTAGGTTTACCTGATACGGATGGGTTTGGTGCTTCTCAAAGTACCTGTAACAAACAAAAACATTAATTCCTTAAGTTTTGAGTTACAGCAAAACTCAATCGGCGACCGCCATCTACAGATTGCTAAGCCGAAGCTTAAAAACGTATCATACCCATCGCTTATTCGCTGTGGTTTCCTTGCATGCATTACCATCAATGCAAATGTACGATTTATTACGGCCTCTGGAATAAAATGCAATGTGAGACCACTGTCATTAAAACAGTTTTATAGGAGGCCGTGATATATCTTGATGGACGCCATGTCACATTCGAGACACTCAAGAGAGAGTCGATAGAGACGCGAAAGAGATAAAAACTATAACGACAACGTTGGCTATGGAGGAACGACGAGGATATCCGACGATTGTTTAGTTTTGTCTATGAATAAATTCGAAAATATATATTTTTTCAACAATGTAGTTAATATAACAAATATTTTACCATTTATTTTTCGGTAATTTACATGAAAAAATCTGTTCTTTATATTTTCAATAAAATTTTCGTTTATATAATATTTTTTTCATATTTATATAATTAATAATTCATATGGTACTCTTTATGTACTTATTACATACTTTTAACTTTTATAATTAGCTACAGTTATTGGGTAAAATAAGTAGCAAAATCTAATAAGTCAGGTTTTTTAATTTTTATATCATAATCAGATATTTTACTAAAATTACATCACAGATAAAATATAGCATTTCTTGATTGAAACAGATACGTAATTCTAAATAATATATTTATTTCAATTCATATAACCTATTAACTCACAGGTCTCAACTTTGTAACTTCACTTATTAGGAACATTAATATAGAAAGATATAAAAAAGATGGCTAAACCTGTGGATTTAGAGCTGAAAAAAGCCTTCGTGGAGCTACAAGTGAAAATGGTTGAAACGAGTAAAAAAATTCAAGTGATAGACAGCCAGATTGGCGTACTAAAAAGAGTTTTACAACACGCCGATATTACTCAGCGAGAAATCAGCACCCTACCACCTGGAACAAAAACATATGAATCTGTTGGGAGAATGTTCTTATTAACAGATTTTGAAGAAATTAAGAGTAATCTTAAAAATAGAATATCTCTTTTAACTACTCGTACTTCAGAATTAGAAAATAATAAACAGTATTTGGAGAAAAACCTCAAAGAGAGTGAAGACAATATAAGAGAAATGGTTCAACAACGAAAGGAACAAACTGAAGCCAAATAATTAATAACTATCACATAATATTAATTTATCTTCTAAATGCTTATTTCTTTAGCTAACAAAATTGTTTTTGATTTAGTCTCACCTCTACTATTATCTTAATATTATTTTGAATATATTTATAAAAATGAAAACAAGCGTGTGATAATGTTTTTATTTTATCACTTTGAATAAACAATTTTTTTCCAAGATTGTACGATTCATTTTTTTAAATACTTTAGTTCTCATTATCAATATAAAGCAATATGTACTCTGAGGGATCTGAATAATTTCAAATTAGAATTGAAACACTTTAATTATCAAGATTACAAATTAGGTAGATTGCCATCTAAACAGCTGCAACTTGCATATTAAAAACATAATGTAATCAATTTTTTAAAGTTTTTTTTTAATTTTATTTTGTTAAGAAAACATCTTCATTTAGAACAAATTGTCTTTGTCCCAGACAGAATAGCAATTTATAGATATAAGGCTACTGTAAGCAATCGCTGTCTGTACTTAGGATATATATAAGAAAATCTATTGATCAATGTAATGGAACCCATAACAATTATTCTTTTTTTTTGTCTGTCTGTTGGCTTGTCTGTGCAATAAAGCATATCAATCTCAGACTTTGATGTTTATCATACTTCCTAAAAAAAATTATAAAATAATTTAAAGATGTTCAATAATAACAAAAAATTAAGAATATAAGATTATTGGGTGATGTTTGTTTACACATTTATCTATTATAATAATCTCACTAAAGACATCATCACTATATTATAATAAATCATGACAATAAGAACTTAACCTGAACTAGTGACCTGCTCGCAGCTTGACATAGTTGAACTACAAAATGATTTGTGGGCTAATTTAAATTACTTTCGTGTTCTAATAATCTTTATTTTAAAGACAATATTCACATATTGGTAACTAAAGTATCAGGCAATTTAATAAAACAATTATTTTGTATCAATTCTGTCGCACAATATAATTTTATCCATCCATCCATCAGCTTTTTTAAGTCCACTGCTGGGCATAGGCCTCCCCTAATGCTCGCCACTCCGTTCGGTGTGGCGTCCTTTGAATTCAGCCAATTACCGTTGTCTTCCTTAGATCACCTGGTGAGAGGGCGGCCCGTACTTTTGCCGAGACGTGGTCGCCATTCGAAGACCTTTCTTCCCCATCTGCCTTTTTCCTTCTGACAATATGGCCTGCCAATTGCCACTTCAGTATGCAGATTTTGAGAGCTATGTCGGTAATCTGCGTTCGTCTACGGATTTCATCGTTTCAAATCTGTTGCGTAGAGAAATACCAAGCATAGTTCTCTACATCGCTGAGCGACTTTGAGCCTGTGGATAAGGCTTGCGGTGAAGAACCACATCTCAGCGCCATAGCTTAACTCTGGCAACACACTTTGGTTGTAAACTTTTACCTTCAAGCTCTGAGGGATACTAGGTATATAGAGATTAATATAGCTTTTTTATTTATGAACTGATTTAAGTAAAACAAACAATAAATGTTAATGAAAATTTGCCACAATTCAATAATAAGTAGTAATATCAATTAAACAGGTTAAGCCGTTTCTGAGATTAGCACGCACAGACAAACAATATTTTTATTGTTTTTATTTTTAGATAAATGTATATTGGTAAATGCCCTCAATAACCTATCTTCCATATACAGACATCAGTCAGTTACAATTTTATTATAAGTATTTAAGTATAGGTTATTTAGTATTTACTATTAAGGGAATATTGGTTGATTATTTCAGTATTGTTGTACCTACAATTGTATATACTGTTATACATTTAATAAATAGTAATTTAAGTCTTGGGATTTTATTTGATATTGCTCGCGAAAAATGTGGTTAGTCTATCTCTCTAAGTAGGCGGTACAAGTACGCTCGCATGGCAAACGCGAATTTTCCTGAGTAAATCCCGATACCCCGGGAAACTGAGATAAGAAGTAGCGTATATTTTTCTCTATAACCTCTTCTATCTTTCAATGTAAGTCCCTTAAAATTCGATCCAGCTGCTCCGGAGATTAAAGCCAAACAGATGGACCAAAATATTTAAATTACTTATATTTTAGTATCGCGTAAATATGCACTTGAAAAACACGCTTATTTTAAAATCACAGACAGATATTTTAATTTTATTTATATGATGATGAATAGATATATGGATTAAAATTGCCCATCATACCTACTAAACATCTTTTGCTAAGGCGACATTTTATTATTATTTTTAATTTAGCTGGGCTATTGTAGTTATTCATCATCCATGTATTCCAGATCTTAAGTTTTTATATATCAATGTAAAAAGCCTGACACGGTCAACATCCACTAAAATACGCTTGTCACGCTCAACAACCTTAATTACGCATGTATTTAATTATTTTTTATAGTTTATAGATACTACATCAGATATGGAAGTCCTATTCAATAAAAACCCCGTACACAGTAGGGTAAACAGAGAGAACCTCCGCTCTCCACTTTCAGCCGAATTCTGGAGGCATTGTGTGTTGTGTGAAGGAACTCAACGCCGCGTTTTGCCTCGACACCAATGTAAAGAAATGGGAATATAAATTTAAGTAAATATTTCATCTCCTCGAGTGGGGATCGA
>DWAP01003069.1:0-12501 GCA_018230625.1 Heliconius eleuchia
GAGATGAAATATTTACTTAAATTTATATATAATATTATTTATTACTATTTTTATTTCTCCGCTCTGGCAAGGAAGAGGCCGTCGTTGAGTTACGCCACTCAACGCGCAATGCCTTAAAAATTAGGCGAAGTGCGGAACGGAGTGTCTTAACACTGGGTTTCCTCTGCCTACCCTGCTGTATACGAGATACGCGTGAAAAAAATTGTGTCTTGATAGGTGGAAATTTGTAACCCGCTTTCGTTTTCCGAATTGATCATATTATTATGATGCATAATGAATATGCACATTGTTTGTACATCTTTCTTCATATTTTTTATTTACAAGATATAAATGATTATTTTAATTCTTTATCATATACTAAGAAGACATTATTTCCTAGATTATCCAGATACCAAATAACAAAGGCATTTTTTTAATATTAATAAATATATAGGTAAAAACGTTGTACAATAAACAACATGTAGAACTTAAGAAGCGAGTCAAATTTAATCTGAGAATTTAGATAGTAGTGTTATATTACTTGTAAATATCATATTAATATTGTATAAAAGTTTTGAAGGCCTTACGTTGGGAGGCACGCGCGTAACGCTCCACAGCCTGTCGTGCTCCAGCGGCGGAGCGTGGAAAGACTTGAGTTAAAACCTTCTTTGAATTTTGTATATGTGCTTTACTGTTACTTTTTATATATAGATAAATGTTGTACGTATCGTATCATAAGACAAAGTAAGCAGAGAGAACGTGGTAGTATAAAAATCGATAAGGAAAAATATTTAGAAATGCATAAATATTTCAACTTACCAGGACTCAATTCTGAATTTTAGAAATCATCCAAAAATGTCTGAAATGTTTCAAATAAACGGCGTTCTGTTCTTTTTTTTGGCCCATCTCAAAGAGATACAGAGAAAACGTAGAGCGGCGAAACTTAACGCCACATTTTACTTAACCAAATGAGAAAGTAATAACAATTTAAATACAAATATTGAGAAATTACAAAATTTTAATTGAGAATTAAACCTGTGTACAACTTTATAAACAATTCACAACTACGTCAAAATATTTAAGTAAAATAAGTAGTTCACTTAAGACCTATTATAAAAAGAAGAAGAAAAAAAAATGAACACATGAAACGATGAGGCAATCATAGGTATGGATAGCTTCTATTTAATATTAAAATTTAACGCACTAACATAAAAATAGGCGATTCATATAGTTACTTCCTTTAAAGAATTTATTTATTTTGATATTTTACCATTATTATAAAAAATTTGAACACCGAGAACGGAAGCCATTAAACTACAGTATAAAACATCTGATAATATTTTTGCTGTTTCATAACAAAAATTTTTTATATTGTTTTTAATTGTATTGTTTTAAAACCAAGTTATATAAAAAGATTTCTATGTCAATTACGAAAATCTTAGATTCTAGGTTCTAGGTTTATTTTTGTTCTTTTTGGAAACGAGAATATAAATATATATGTAACTGTATCTTTATATATATATATCTTCTGTTTTTTTAATTATTTTCCAAATGGCGCGTTATTCGTTAGTTTTTCCCATTGATATTACACATTATACACTAAACAATTGAAAAACGAAATATAAATTTGAAGTCATGTCTGAGTATTGCGGGCTGTTCCTACATTTCACTTACTTAGAGTGATTGCTTAGTGGGTGGCGACACTTATTAACACAAGATCGATCAATACCATTTTCCTGAACGGGATTTGAATCCACAACTATTAATATTGATCAGGCAATTGCCCCACAATGGTTTTAATATTTTGCAATTAAGTTTCGAATAGCAGCCAAGTTGCGAAAGAGCGCTATTACAATTTTAATTATCCGTTTCATGCAAATCAAAGGCCATGGACCGTAGTTCCTGACCATCTGACTAGCATTCTATTGTTTTTCCTTTGCAGCCTCCGGTTAAACTTTATTACTATACTAAATAAGGCGTATGGATATTACATTCTTTATAATATACGTTAGCTTAAGTAGCGATTTATAAATTGTTGTGTAATTTAGGAATATGTAAGTAAAAAAAATATCATAGTCACTAAATATGTGGAGAGAGGAGAACGGGGTCACTAGGTTCCTAATTTATTCCCTTAAACGTACATAACATTAATTACATTCTACTGTTTACTTTTGTACTAGAAATAGTAAAGCTTTTTCTATTTGTAATATGACACCAAAAAAAATTGTTTATGACATTTTTTTTAATATGTTTGATATGATATTCTATTACATTTTTCTAACTTACGTTGAAACTATTGATTTCGTTACCTACATACATATGTACACCCAGCAATATCTAGGGCATTTTTAATAAGAAGTAAAAATAAAAATAAATCAATCAAAAGACAATGACAATAAAAAACATATCAAAATCAAAATCAATTACTCAAAACGATTTCTCTACACGTATTTCATCAAACCATTGACTCTCGATGCGTTTACCTACATACATACAATATAGAGCTTATAGGCACTGAACCTTTCATAAAGGAACATCTGTGCCTTTATCTGGACTCGACACTCTTCTCCCTCCGCATAAATTACGGGCGCTACTTTTAGACGGGAAGGGCACGTGTAGACCACGTGTCTGAGTGGCATATGCAATATGCTTAATGATTATTAACCGATATATTTTTAGCTAGCGACCAACTGGCGGCTTCGTCCGCTTGTAATACACAATTTTGTATGTATTTTCTGATTTGAATTATTTTCGTCATCTAATAACATTATCATTTTAATGACAACATCCATTTATAGATGGCTAAAGTTTCAGCCAATTTCTCGAAATTTAGGAGATAGAATGGAAAACGGTGTGTTTTAACACTGGGTTAATATATATGAAAAAGAAATTAAATTAAAAACTAAACTTCACCCTTTATCCCTAGCGGGGTAGTCAGAGACAACGGAGCGCCAAACGCTACGGAAAAAGAAATTAGAAATTATTATAAGATAAAAAAGAGAACGAACCAAATGTTTGTAGTGGTATCGTACTAATAAAAATAATAACACTGGGTTTCCTCTGCCTACTCTGTTGTATGTGGGAGACAGCGTGAAGATAAAAAGAATATAGCAGAATGAAAAGTGATAACAGACAATTATCACAAACTTAACGACGACTTAACTAGTGTGACACTACAGAATAAGGTTTTTATGGAAAACTATAAATCATTTAAATAGACACCTGTACTCGTATATGAAAAGAACGAAATTCTTCATATCGGTTCACAAAAAAAGAACACGAATTATGCAATAAATAAAAATGACCGAAACATGACATACAGTGAAACCTATATCGAGTATCAGGAAACATTGTGCAACAGTAAAGGAAACGCATTGTGTGCACTTGATAATATAATTAGACGAAATAACTGAGTGGTGACTTCTATTTTTAAATTTACTGGTATTTTTTTTTATTTTCTACTTCACGCTTTATTCCGCTTACAGTGGACTAGACGGAGTAAAACTTATTTCAAAATAATGCATATTTAGTGGCGACAAACAATATAAGTGAGATCGAACCCAAAATCACGGCAGTAAACATTATTCCACTGCGCAACCTTGATCTATATTTAAATATGTTTATTGTTAATACGTTCGAAATACTAAACCTTTTCGTTTATTATTTATTTTCAGCTCTCTTACTGTGATTTTAGTGGTATAAAGAATAAAGAGAATGGTACGTCACTTCGTTCTCCAGTCTTTAATAGTGTAGAGCGGTCCAAACTTCGCTTAGCAAGGTAAACCTATATTTATAGTTTGCTAAAGTTATAAATATAAGTTTACCTATATAACTTAACTAGGCAAATACACCCGGAAGGATTTGTCTAAGATATAGAAAAAAATTTGTATAGCAGCACGTATCTTTACTAACTAGGCCTATAAAATTTTCATTAGTAGAACGTGTTATAAAAATGCAAAAAAGCATTAAGTCAGCCAGCGTAAAATAATATTCCATGTTACAAAGTATTAACTATAAACTATAATATATTTTTAGGTATGTCTCCGCAATAGTTATGAGTTCAATTCCAGCTCGGTGAATGAATAATTAAATATTTTCATATCCTCACTCATCAAAAAGAATTCGGGATTTCGGTGGTGTGTCGAACGGAGTGCCTTAATACTAGGTTCCTTTTGCCTACCCTGCTATATGTGATACACAACGTGAAGCTGAAAAAAAAATAGAAACTATTTTCAAAGCCATCGTGGTGAAGTGATACAGACACTGACTGCAACTGTGATGGTTGTGGTTTCGATCCCCTCTCTGGTAATGCATCAATTATTTTTACCTCTCTCTGGTAGACAGACGAAAGTGCGTTAAGTTCCGCAATTCTGTTGAGTGGTGTGTTACGTGGTAAATTGAATTGGGCGAAAAGCGGATTGGACGAACGAATTGTCCTATCACTTCTGGTTTTCTTTTATACATATTATTTATTTGTATCTTAAATTTCTTTCTAAAGAAATAGTTGTACATACGAATTATAAAATCGAAAATCGTTTATTCACTAGAAGGGAAGCCTCACAATGCATACATATGTAAATGATCGAGACGGTGTCCGTCCTAATACATTTTAAGGTCAAGAGCTCAAATATACAACCAAATCAATGGCAACTTAAATACTATGCTTATTCCTTAATGAATAATATATATACATACATTGTCCGTATTATTAGAAAAAGTATTTTTTTATAGACCAACCGTGGCCCATGGGCACAAATTGTAAGTTTAAACGCGATTAGTTGTGGGTTAGATCTCCATTTGAGGAAATAAAATATTTATTTAAATTTTAATTTCTTCGCTCAACACGCAATGCCTCCAGAGTTCGGTGGAAAGTGCAGAACGGAGTGTCTTAACACTAGGTACCCTCTGCTTACCCTGCTGTGTGCGGGATACGGCGTGAAGCTGATTTATGATTAAATTTATTATTTATGATTTTATAGAAGCGTGGTAGCGTATGCGTATATGAAAAATGCTTGGTTCTCAGACGATATTTCTTCTATGATAGAAGCATTTATCTTATGGTTCTACAATATAGACATAAACATAAGCTATTACAATTATTTAATATAATCAAAGTAAACACCATGACCACAAACATTACATAAAAAAACTAAAACAAAAAATTCAAGACAACTAAAAAAAAATACATATAAATGTTTATATGAATGTTATTGAGCTGTCGTGTATTGTCCACTATTGTCTCCACACGCTCAATGACTTACAAGTTTGACACATCTCTAACACGATGGTAGTAAAGTTGATAATATACAAACTGACATCGTGCTCGCTGTAGCATTGTCACGTGAAAGCCATTACAATTATTTTTTTCGTGCCTAACGCGTAGCTATGTGTCTACAAATGGGCATTTCGTATAAAAATTTAAGCTTACAACTTAAATATGGAAGAGAAATTTTATATGATTTGAGTTTTCTTGATAATGAAAATAGAGAGAATCAATGTAAACAGAAGGGCACAGGGTATACGGCGATGAGTCATAGCCCTCCCGCGGAGGACCTCCCCCATTCTTTCCATGATCCTCTAAAGGAATATGTATTTGCTAGTAGTTTTTAGACAATCAATAAATCATTTATTTTTTTTATTAGGTGTAATTTAACAAAAATAGAACAAATATGTACTAATTAGATACTAAAACACCGCTTAATTTCTACGAAACTTACCTATACATTGTAACAGTCCAAATTTCTTAATTCAAAAATCACATAACACTATAAATCCACCATATCATACATATTACTACTTAAAAACATGTGTTTTCAAATATAAAAAAAAACACGTTAAAATATAGCAATATACGCCACAAGCGACATAACCGCGCACTGCTCTATGTGTGAATGCGCGCGCGTGCCGTATCGGGCCGCTAAGACGTCGCATCTATTAAAATAATTGTCGTACTTCGAATTAGCTGGCTGCTCTAATAATTGCTTAATGATAGATAATTTTAAATCGACTTTCTGATGGAAAACTCGATTTCTATACGACGAGACCGAGGAGTTTACATATTTAAATGTTTGATTTTTTTTATAGCTTCACGTTGCATCCCACGCTTTGCAGGGTTCATATTAAGACACTTTAATTGATCGTTTTACGTCGAATTGCGGAGGCATTGCGTGCGTGGCGGAACTCAACGCCGAGCTTTGCATCGATGACAGAGCGAAGAATGCATATATGCTTTGGGATTTATAAATAACTATTAGTATTAGTCACAAGAATTTGCATTCGCATTGTATGTGTCATTATTGCAATTTTATATACCTTTTTTATATTCAAAGCATAGCTGCAGTTACTAATTGTATTGTCTTAAACAGGATAAAGTGAAGTAAGTAAGCCAAGTCAGTCAAAAAACAAAAAAAGAACAAGTTACATTTTCCGTTTTAAAGTTATCCACATCCTATACAATGTCTTTCTGAATTACAACTTAAATATACGCTTTTAATGACAAAATCAATGATTAACTATTGAGTATTATCCAATACACACGACTCTACTGCGTCTTTTCTTAAACAACGAAACAAAACGAAAGTGTTTCAAATAGTAAGTACACAGCGTCATATTACCGCCACCTACCCACCACCGGCGTCCATTCACAAACAGTCGCGCGCGAGAGACGAGTACGAGCGCCAATCATTTTAATTAAACGGCTAATGACTGCCCGAGTCATTGACATATACATGGGTGGTTTGTTTTATTTGTTTATTATTTTAATTAATTGTATGGGGCAGGAAGGATAGTATTACGTTTAGATATTTTTCTTTTTTATTTAAAAAAAATATGTATTATTCATTAGAGACACTGATGTAATTATTAAAAGTATTATAGACATAAAATTTTAAATTATTAAGCGAAAATAAAATGATTAAATAACTATTTTCAATAGGAAATTTTCGTATTTGCAAAAATAAATCTAACATACAAAATAAATTTGTGTACAATTACGAGTAATAAGTCCTCGCCGAAACGAGAAAGATGCGAAAGATAAGAGAAAGACGTGAAATTAATAAAACTCAACAAAAAGTATGATTTCCTCATATCATATAAAGTATTTGAATCGCAAACTACACAACGTCCACTACATAAAAGGCTTACTGTGCTACTACTTATATTTCCAAAGTTACGTAAATGTCAATCGTTTCGACCAAAGTGTTACTACCGCAAACCACTCATTAGGTGCTCTTCTATTACAGCATTATATTTCATTCATTACGTAATATTATTACAAAGTTTGTATTAAAGGTTATGATGTAATTCCATGCCTTTTTCATTTAAAAATTTAAAAGGCAGAATTTTTTTGTGTGGGATTTTTTCCTTTTAGTCTTTCATGACATTATTGAGAAATTTGAAAGAGTCCCGTAACAAAACACTCTGTTCTCGTCTATCCGGCTTTTAGATTAGAAATAAATCAAAATTTTTGACTAATCAAACTGAAGAAATATTTAAGCACAATATCTGTCCAAATGGTACTCCGCATCTAAAAGTGACTCCTCATGACGCGTCAATCTTACTTTCAATCATAATATTTATAATAAATTATTTAATATTATCTTATTGTTCAATCATCTTTCATTGAAAACAACCGTTTACTCCCAATAAATAAACCATAAACTATCTAGAACGAAACCTTGGCTGGATTGTTTTGAAGCTAGATTTCCCAAGTGCAATAAATTGCATAAAGGCTGTCACGGTGCGCTCGACATAATCGCGTAGTTGTCCATTTCATCTCAAAATTGGATAAATATAGGTGAGATTTACAGTAGAAGACTTAAGTAAGCAGGATTAATGTTCAATATTCTTCTAACCAATTATGGAAATTGACTGGTTCGGTAGTGTTTTATGATAGTTGTTACAAAGTGGGACAATTCAGATTGTAAATTAATAGTAAGATTTGTTACTTTCTTCGTAGTTTATTAGCGTGACAAAAATCTAGGCATATTCTTAGTCTTTGTGTGTGTTTGGATTGGACCAGTGCTGTGTAGGATGTAGGTATAGATCAAGATTGTACTTGTCTCCCGTATTGTGTGTCGACGTCGTCCCCTATTTTCCGTATATCTCGATAGAGGACGTTATGCGCAGTCGGTGGCGGAACACAACGACGCTCTTTTTCTAAAAAATATATAATCACATCATCGATTGAGAATTGAAGCTACTATCATCGTGAATACCGTAAAATGCTGCTAATAACAATATAATGGCTTAACAACTTTATTGCTGGTCGTTAATCAAGTTAATTTTGTTTAAAATTTAACAGTGAAATGCTAACTTTTTTGATGGAATGTATTCCATAATATTTTATATTATTGTTTAATAAATAGTGACATTTTTACGGCCATCACATAAAACCGTTTAAGATATAAAATTTATATAAAAAGCTTAATCTGTCAAAATTAAATTATAATTTAAATCATTAAAATAATATAGCAAATAAATATAAATCACACATCATAGTCTATCACAGTCTATTACACATTCTAGTGGGAATTTGGATGATGTCACCAATGACAATGCCATCATATAGATAGATATACATATGAAGCATATAAGTGGTTATCAATGAAAAGAATTATCACAGATATACTGAGTAATTTATAAAATTTATTGAAACAGTCAGTCAAAAAATAAGCCTATATTAGTGTTTTTTTATTATTACGAAATCACAATTTAGGGTCTTCATTATAACAATAAGCACGTTTGGAGGAGGGCTACTCTGTCAAACGAAAGTGCTACATCTCTTCAATCCAGATTTCATTGCAGATTCTGCATGTAATGTAGATTTTCCTTGAGTTTAAATCCACGATAGTATTTCACATATGACCTACTTAATTTGCCAACAAAATTTCCATACATACTTAATACAAGAACGACTAAACTATGCGATTCAAAGTATAATAATAATATGTTTAATCAATATTAATTCCGTATAAAATGTACGGACGACATTCCGACGCACGCGTAAGTTCCCGGTAACCAACATATGTCGTGCAATCATTGTCTGTGACGATTTTACTGGTGACTCTATTTCTTCTTTTTTTTAGCTTCACGCTGTATCCCGCATATAGGAGCGGTTAACACAAAGGATCTAGTGTTAAGATACTCCGTTCTCCACTTTTCGGCATAACTTCAGTACATTGCGTGTTGAGACCGCGTTTTGTGACAATAGTGTGAAAATTAAAATATTAAATAATTAATTCCTCTGAGTAGGAATCAAACACATTACCATTATGTTTACACCAATACGCTAGCCACTGCACCACGACGGCCTCCATTCTTATCATTCTATATCCATATAAGGCGTGGGATTGTAGAAGATTATTTAAGAATAATTTCGGTAGTTGAAACTTCACAGGAATACTTATATATGACCTAATTGGCATTCACAATGTGTTTTGCGGCTTTTGTACTGAACTTTATATAATAAGCTTAGGTTCAAAATATCTGACATGTTTATCTATAATTATTATCATCTTATTATTATTATTATTAAAGATATACATATATGTGATTTAAGATTTTCTTTTCTTGGGCGTTGGAATAATCCTCTTAAGTATTTTCAATTTTAAAGAATATTTATTTCTTTTTTGTACAAGAAAGAAGTTATAACATTTTGGATGTGAGGTGTTAAAAACATATAATTTCAAGCGAGTTTGTAAACTCACATAGAAAAGACACAGTTAAATCAACCTAATATTTTGAACCAAGATTATCTATATCTGTAACGACCGCACTACGCCTCAGTTCTCGTTACGCGGGAGACGTTGATGGACCAGTTATGGCCTATTTCATAGTTAATAAGTATCTATCGATGCGAATATCCATTATGTGCTACATGACGTACATTGAAGATTACATTTTGATTAATGGGCACTGTGTTTTATTATTTTGTTTACTCAAATGCAAAATCGTAGTATTTATATAAAAATTACGATATATAATATGAATGTCGAAGCGATAATATTATTTTCTGTGAACAATGATTGTGGGTACAAATGCTACAAGAAATCCAAAAATGCTATCAGACTTAAGGCGGTTTGATTTGTCCGTATGTCATATTGTTGGATATCATTTGAATATCATGATATATTTACACTTAAATACGTGTGATTTACTCTGCTATGTATGTTTGTATATTTGTCCATATACTGTCCGGAAGCTAAATGTCTTATGCAAATGATATCTATATTCCAATTTAAAGAACAACCAAAGTTTCATTAAAATCAGTTCAATACTTTTTAAAATACGAGTATCCATGCATTTCTGGATACTGGATGACAGATATTTGAAGTGGGTTTAATTATTTAAATCACTTACATTTATTGTTTTAATTCAACACCGAAGGGCCCACTCCGCATTGACATAAACTAAAGCACGTCTAAAATTATTGGCTTGTCCACAGAGTTTTTTTAATAAATATAGAAATACGTTTTTTTAGGAAATCAAGGGATCTGAATATATGGTTTGAATTTCAACTCGATGTCTCTAAGCTTTCCTGAGATAAAGGCTATTGACAGATAGAAGGACTGGCAACAAAGTGATATTATAAAGGTTTCTTTTTTCCTTAAAAGGTTCGGAACCCTAATCTAACAAAACAGTCTATAACAGAACTGTATTTTATTAAAATGAAGAAATAAAGAAAAGTAAATTAAAATTCATTGAAATTAAGTTTCATTCATAAGTAAGTTAGCATGTTATTTTACGTTTATTTTTGTCCCAGTTAATCTGAGTCACACGCAAGGCTACGGGTTAACATTGCTACTATAAAACTGTAAAAGCACGTACGTTAAAGTATTTTATATGTCAGTTCAGACGCCAAGACCATTTGTTTCGCGATTTTACAATGCCTTTAGCTCATAGCCGTGAGAACTGAGATGTTATGTGTTATTATTTGTACGCGCTTCCTTCTTGATAATATAATTTTAATACAAAACACATTAAACACACGTTAAGCTGTTGTATATTGAAATTTTATTCACATACTTAGATATGCGTATATAAAATATCCTAAACAGTTACTCGGGAAGGTAGAAAATATAAATGCATGAATAAATAATGTATAAATATGTCTAAATTTAAATTTGCGTAAGTAGCGTAGCTTCAATTAAATTTTGGTAATTAATTTATACTAATTTAATTCATTTCACACCTACCCTTACCCAGGTAGACAAAGGGAACCTAATGCTAAAACATTCGCAGTCCACTTTCGGAATATTGGATATTTTTTGGAGACATCGCATATTCAATGGCGGAATTCAATGCCGCACTTTGCCTGGCTACCAGAGCGAGGAAATGAAAATAGTTTATTTCCCCTGTGTGGGATTGAACCTAAACATCGCGTTTACGGTCCACTGTGCTGCTGCGCCACGAAGACATATACATTAATTTTTTTTTAATTATATATTACATATTTTAAGTATACACATATAAATATAAGTATAGGGGTATGTATTATATATAAGCATTTTATAATTTAGTTCTATTTCCTTAGTTTATAATGTTAGAAGATATTTAGTTGGAAGGCGCTCAGAGCTGGTGGAGTCCCTCGATATAAATTTAGTTAAACAATGAATCATTAGCAGTTCAAGTAAATGCAGTCTGACTGCTGGCGTATGACATATTTTTTCCACAGTTTTTATACAAAGGAATAAACGTAAATATTACTATTATTATTATATGAACATAATTTAAGTTATTTAAAGTTATTAGGTTTTTTTTATCTTATATATTTTACTATAATATAAACCATAAAACTTCATAAATAATTTACATCACGAAAAATATATCTTATTTATGAAGTTTTATGACAAATATATAGGCATAACATTAAGTTATATTTTTATTTTATATATAACAAACCAAATCAAAACTGGTATATTCAAATTATAATGGTAATCTAAGCGAATTTGCGTGGGCGTATAAGACATAAGATGCTTGATGACTCATTTGATTGAGATGAGTATTTTAAAACAACCGTCGTATCCTATAGATGAGCTAAATTGATAGATGCGGGTAATACAGACAAAGCAATTACTACTATGCGCCGGAAGTGTTATTAAAAGTATGTTTTTATTAGTTATCTCTTATAATATAAATAAGAAACAGTTTCTTTTTTATTTTGGTAGTATTTATAAATATTGATATTCTCATGTGTAACGAAAACACGTGATCTTTCTTGAAAAAAAACTCAATTTCGCATATATGCTTAATACATACAACACATAGAGAACTTATTCCACTTTTGCACAATTTTGAGATACCGAACTCAATACTACTCTTTAGCGGAGAGAAGAAATCAAAATAATTTAAATAATAATAAGCAATCTTCCAAGTTTGTAGCGAGTTCAAACCATCGCATTATATGGCTGCATTTCATTTCCGCATTCATAATTAAAATTAATTATTAGTACAATATAATAAATTATTGTACTTAATTAGAAAACGTATAAAAATTTGAACGTAGCGGGACTCGAACCCGCG
>DWAP01003070.1:0-12499 GCA_018230625.1 Heliconius eleuchia
CATCTTAAAGGCCGGCAACGCACCTGTAACTCCTCTGGGGTTGCACGGGGTCGTGAAAAAAAAAAAAGGTGTTTTTAAGTAAAAATCCAATACAAAGGCACTTTATATTAGTTCACTTTGTTTTTACATAAAGTACTGTTTTTAAGTAGAAATCCAATACAAAGGCTTATTATTGGTTCACTTTGTTTTTACATAAAGTGATATAAGACAGACACTGTGACGTTCACATTCCGGCTTAACTCTACTTGCATTTTCACCACTCCACTTCTAACGCTCTACAGGATGTGGTGCCCTAAGTATATATACATACGTACAATACATGATTAGAACGAGAAAAAAACTAAAAAAAGAGCCCACAATCAACAAATTTTAGATAGTCACTATATTATGTGCCACGATGGCGTCTAATCTAAATGATTATTTTTTACATTTTAAAAGTGACACATCGACTTTAGAAAGATAAATATTTATATAAAAAATATATAAAAATTTGAACATAGCTAATGCCGTTAGTGTTCGTTTTTTTTAAAGTTTTAATGTCATTTAATTAGGTAAAACTTTTAAACTAAGAAAACAGCCTTTTAATACTTCTAATAAATAGAAAGTAGTTTGTCGCGACGTCACGTGTTATCAGCGCCATATTTGGTTTATATGTTTGTTTGCGTGAAAAAAATCTCATACCTAATCTACCGTTTCTATTTTCTCGTTGAATAATATAATTTCAATTTAAATTAAGACAAGTTTTGATAAGCTTTCGAAATTCGTATTTTTTTTAACTTAACGCTGGTAACCTGGAACGAAATAACTCATTCCCCAGAGCGGCATCGAAACCACGACCATTGCGTTTGCGGTTAGACGCTGTGCCGCTGCACCACGACGGCCTGTTAGAAATATTAGACCAGTGGTCCGCAGAAGCCTAACTATGATCCGCGAACGATTTTAATTTTATGACTAGGGATGGTGAGGCGAAAATTCTGTATGACTATCATTTAATTTTTCATTCAATCAATAAATTTTTTTTATACCTACACGTATAATGGTCCCTGCTACCAAGAATGATATAAAAGTGGTCCTTGATCAAGAAAAGGTTGGGAACCCCTGTATTAGACAAAAAAGTGCGTTTGCAAATAGGACATTATTCTTCAAAAAATAAGGTCCCTAATAGCAAAGAAGTCTCTTTGCAAATATTCGAAAATATAAAACCACGAATTTATTATTTTCCCTAATATGACTGGAACATATTTTTTTGATTACATACTAAGTTGACGCGACCGAGTTCAAGGTTCCATTGTATGTGTTAAACAATGAGGCCCACCCAGCCATTCGTTAATCTGCCTTATTTCATCTTTGCCATATAAGACGGAGTTGTGAATAGAATATTTAAATGTGTATGACATATTTTTTGTTATAGAAGAAAAATGTTGTCGAAAATATTTTAATGTATCCATCCATATACAAAATGTTAATATTTCCAAAAATGAAGAACAGAGCGTCTTGACTTTGCCTATCCTGCAATATGCGGGCTACAATGTGAGAGAAATATAAAGCAATAAGCGATATATGTAAACTTTACTACATAGGTAGCAATTAAGAATATAAAATTGAAAAAAAAATACATAAACTAAATATCGTATCTAGTACTAATAGCCCTTAGTACTAGAGTCCAGATGTGCCCTACAGGTAGGCGGTCAGAGAATGCGGCGTACATTCTCGCAATTTGCAAGCCACCAACACGCCTATATAAATAGCTCGCGACGCCTCAAAAGGTTACCACGGAATTAGCTGTACCAAACTTAGACCACTTATTTTTGCCTCCGACACGTTCGCCCTCGCCTTGTCTTGTTTTACCTTACTTTATGTTCCCTTGTTCACCTTAGATGCATATGATGGTTATACATTTATTGAAAATTATATTCTGAGAAGAGTAACTGTTGAACTTCTTTCTGTGAGTGTTCTTTTTAGCAGAGAACTGCCTTCCAAGCTGGAGGTAGGTTCCTGTAGGACTGACATTTCTATGTAATTTGACAATTCATAAGTGCTTGTAATGACCTAATTAAACAAAGGATATTGTAAATTTGACTTGATAAGTATATATGTAGGTACTTTCATCTAATAAACGGCACGATGACGCGGAGTACCACGTTTATTTAATTTACTCAAGGCTGTAACTAAATAGAATTAAATTTAATGACTTAATCGTCCAACAATGAAATAAAAGTGGCTATTATTATATTATTTTATATTTGTATAGAAACTGCATATTTTGCAATATTTATTCGTAATTTTCTTAGGGAGCGTTTGTTTGCATTGCCGTAATAAGGTCTACTTTAATATACCATAGAAGTCCTATAAAATACTATTTAGTTCCTTTTTTTTATAATTTTAGAAGTAACAATTCCAGAAATTATGTTTTCTTATAATCTTTGTAAAATTGCAGCTCATTTATTATTGCACAGTTCAACAGGAACTGAGAAATGAAGGAAATGTCTCCTTTTTTATTTTTGTAATGAAGCTGTTTCACGACATACTGCAACTTGTTTCTGAAAGAACTTCAAATAACAAAAATATATTATTAATTATTCATTATACAACGTAAGTAACGAATTCCGACTTTATTTCCCATATGTTAGAAAAAGGCAAACAAAAGCTATATACCCTTTGCTTGATATTATAATAAAAAGAAGAATTCAATTACTCCACACTCCACATTGTAATAAAAAAGGTAGAACTTCTTTAATCTTCCTTATGTCTTTTATAATCGAATTTAAATTAAAATGCAAGTATTTTACTAACATAAACTACTTGCTACCTTTACATATTATCTGTTTAATACAGTTTACCGCATCACTTCCACTCACTCTTAAACTCTTATGGCTGGCTATCTTTTGATCTTATTCGATTTAATCATCAATCAATCCAACGATACCTTAAAATATTCCTTTGTTCCACTTTGTTTCATTTACAAACATATTCGTAATTTGTTATGTGATTTATTATAGCGGAGATATATTACTGCCTTTTTAGAGTCAATTATACAGTTTTTACTGCGTTTCGGATCGATCTAGCAGTAAATCATTGCGCCGGCCCGACCACTCGGCACAGCCGTAAATTACACATGCCAACTGCACAAATTTTGACGTTGAATATTTTAATATATTTGAAATGTATTAAACGTGTTTATCTAGATGTCGTTTGTACGATATTAATTTGGTAATATTTCATGTATGTTATATTTGAGTTGAAGATAGCTACCGCCTGCGGCTTGGCTTGCGCCGTCCCAAAGAAATAACTGAGAGCGGTGTATCTTTACTCTTCTCTCATGACACATTCTTAAGTGCTCGAGGTAACTCTGACCGCATGTACATCAGCTACGTCGGAAACTATTAATGTCATGCAATATAGCATATATAGCCCTCCCCGATAAATGGACTACGACACGTCACAACTCGACACGACGACGAAATATTGGTTAATTTAGGTATGGCGCGGCGTTGAGTTTCGCCATCAATATGTCTGAAATATACGTGTAGAATGCCTTAATTTTGACAAAAAAATATCGGGGCGGCGTTAAATTCCGAGACAGTATCTCAACACTAGGTTCCCTCTGCCTACCCTTTTATGTGCGGAATACGTTAAGCTACATAAAAAATAACTACGGCTTACATTCGTTTTTGATGACTCAATCTTTGCAAAACATTAACTTTGATGATTTATGAGTTGTTGGTGCACGCTGTGGAATGTTCACGCGATGTTAAAGATTTGTATTGATGTTTTATTTGGATTTTTAAACGTTTCTTGAATTTTGAATTTTAAATTGAACGAAAATGTAATATTGTATTGTTTTTCTAATTTTACACGTTTGCACAGCAATATTTGGAAAATCAGAATATTTAAAGATCGTCACGGGTAATTTCTTGTTGCACTTGTAGTTGACCTGTATACGCTACTAAATATTGATAGTGTACAATAAATAAGGTTACTTAACGAAAATATTAATTATAGTATTCATTCAAAAATTCTTACATGTCTATTAGATAGGGCTTATTTTCTAGTTTTTTCATAAAACTCTACTTCACCTTTGCATATTTTTTTTAACTAATCCAAACATTAAATCAATCCGCAGGCAACGGAACGATAGACTTCCCAGAATTCCTTACAATGATGGCGCGCAAGATGAAGGACACAGACAGCGAGGAAGAGATTCGCGAGGCGTTCCGCGTCTTCGACAAGGACGGTAACGGGTTCATTTCCGCGGCCGAGCTGCGCCACGTGATGACCAACCTGGGTGAGAAGCTGACCGACGAGGAGGTCGACGAGATGATACGCGAGGCCGACATCGATGGTGATGGACAGGTCAATTATGAAGGTAAGTCGTGTTTTTGGTTTCTTGGGGGTTTTTGGTTTCTTCCGTTTCTTCTTCTCTTTTTCTTTTCTTTCTTTCAATGCTGTGTTTCGTGGTTTAAGTAATTTGTATTGTTTTTCGACTTTCTAAGACATTTATAGGCTTCACCTATTGTTATGAAAATTAATTTATTGAAAAGATTTCAGCATAGTAGCATATAAAGCTGATATATTAGAAAAATATGTCGTGGTATGTTTTTTGTCAAAGCACCCAAAAATTATACAAAAACGTACTATTCCAAGCTTAAAATCTATCCTAATTTACTATTTTAGTACCAGCTCAAAATGCTGTGACATTAAACCACCAAGCACCGTGACGCACTCTGCTAATGCCTTCCTTCCCAATATTGCCGTAGAATTTTACTGCGATCAATTTATGTTCGATTCTCGAATAATGCTGAAAGATTTAGGATATTTGTTTTATATAAGATAATTTAAAATTATATTATAAGCATGTTCCTTACTGTGAACAAAATACCACCCTTAATACTTCGACTGTTATTGTTAAGTAAGTTATATACTATTACGTGACATTTGCTGAAATATGGATAAAAGAAAATCTTAAATGTTTGATTTTTTTCATGTTAAATGTGAATTTTTTTAAATGTTTTATGTTTTAAAAGTCAGTGAAATTATTAGTGTAAGTAAAATAATGGAAGGCCTACTTAGGTTATCTTTGTTCAAACGAATATACTTTGTTATTTAGTATGTGTATACGTGCCTTATAAAAGCACTGTTGGATAAATTTACTTTGGAGATAGCAACTTCGTGTAGATTTGCTTGTACGTGATAAGATATGGTTTTCAAACTGATTCATTTGCAAATATACATAAATATATACATATAGATTGATACTATATTTGGTATATTATTAAATTTAAAAGAAATATTTTATTAAATGCGTGAAGACTTATTTTAAATAATTGCTAGTATTGATTGACGCAATTTCCGTAATATGTGAGGTTCCACTATTCCTTCTATTTTATTTAATAAAAGACAACGTTACATGACAATTGAAATAATAATATAATTTAACAATAATATAATCTTTATACAAAATTTAAAAGTATTATTCGTAAATATTTTGCAATAAATAAATATAATGTTACAAAATTTTGCGTTTTTATAACTTTTGCAATCATCGTCACATCAATTTGCTGTATCGATTACAGTAAAGTAACGAGTAAAGGCAATCTGGCTTAAGTTCAATGTATTAGTATCAAAAATAAGCAATTAATTTAAAAAGAGCCTTATGAGAAATAATAGAGTTTAATCGAAGAGGGTTGGTGTAGAAGAAGTTCGTGTGATTCTTAAATATGCCGTTTTTAATACAAATAGTATCTACTTATAAAACGTTTATCTAATGAATAATTTAAAAAGTAATACAAGTCTACAAGAAGTTAGTGTACTCGATAAAATTTGAGAAGAGAAGTATATATAACATTTGTGGTGATATGATGAGCACTTGGTCACTAGGTCACTAGGCTACCTGATCACTAGGTCACTCAGTGGTTTGGGAATTGTGCATGTGTGTAATTATCCCACGACTGAGCGAGACATTTGCATCCGACACTGGAATGAAGGACAAACACATACAAGTTGTAAAGATGCATGTGGAGGACGGCGATGTAATACTTACTATGCAAATTTTGTATTTATATATATATTTTATTATAGGCTCATTGAGATTCACTATGCGTTATAAATAATTGATGAAATTCGGCGTATTAGTATTTTAGTCGCGTATTTTCTTGAAATTGACATGTTGGTCGTGTATAAAATGTCTTATTAGTATTTGGGCAATGTCACCGTCCTCTACACAGCGTTAGACACTGTGCACCGCAAGCTGCAAGTTGTGCAGTCTCAAGCGACATCCGGTTTCTCTTGCAGACTTTCATTCGCTCGCGCATATGATATTCGCTCGCGGCGACAGTAGCCGCTAGCGCTACTTGCGTACACTCGTAACTAACAGTTTGAAGGAGCACGATACACATCTCATTCCCCATATAGCCGACGCGACCGCCCGACCGCCCGCCCGCCCGCCTAGGTACACACTTGGTTTGCTGCTCGTTTAATGTACCTGTTTGACATTAGATCTCGATTCTATTGTGTCTTAACTATCTGGTCGTTCGACGTCCTCTTTAGCGACCAGCGCACGTCGGACGACCGCCTGCCTCCCTCGAGCCTGGTGCATGCGTCTAACATCTGTATAGAAATTTTCTTATAGAAATACCACCTGGCGGTCCCTCCCATTGACTTACATAGCTCCCGTGATTTTGTGAATATACAATATAACAAAAAAAAAAAACGAGCAGCAAACGTGCCTAATATATAAGAAGACGTGATATAACGTGAAGTAGTGACCGTGACCGTGCGCAGGTGGTACCGAGGTGTAGGGTGGTATTTCGTTTCCCCGTAGTGGCATGATGAGGTCCCACTTTCTTCTACTCAACTGTTGCATCCGTTCATCTCTTCTGTCGGTCACCTATGTGTTGTATACTATATTACATGTTATAATGCAACAATGTTTGTTTGTTTGTTTCCAGAATTCGTCACCATGATGACGTCGAAGTGAGCCGCCGGCTAGTGTGTGTGTATAAAGCAGAGAATTTTAATATACGTTTTGTTTCATGACACACAATATTACCATCGTATTGGACCTGCATTTCTCTAGTGTTTGCGATAAATTAATATTGTCATCGTTTCAGTTCAATGGTATATCGGCGGCGCTGCGGCGTCGCCCCCCTATTTAAACTTTAAAGTATTCCGTTAATTTAACTAAGTAAGGAACACGCCGGCGCACGCCGCCGCCTGACGCCGCCGCGCCCACACATCTTAATGTAAATTTATAAAGTACGTACGTGATGAAAAAATATATTTAAAAAAAAAAACCCAAAAAAAATATTAAAGTCTCCGTGGCCGTGGCCGCTGTACATTGCATCGTATTAAATGTTTAACTAACTCAGTAAAGTAAAGGAATAACTTAGATGTATCGGTACTGCATTATTGTATCTGTAAATGACTCGATATATTATATTTCTTATTGTTGGTGAACTATTTCTATCGAATGGGGAACTACTCCGCTCTGTTATTCTCTTACCGCATTGATTCATTCTGTTATTTAAATTTTACAAAAGACATACTGAAAATAAATGTTTCTTCATTTTTAGGTCAATAAGCATCGGTGTTTCATTTCCACCTCCGCGCCCACCCATCCTTGTCCCGTCCCCTGAAATAGACGCACCACCTCCGCCTTACTCCTCCCAACTCCACAGTTACATCTAACAACTGTCAGAATACATTTTAATTGTAAACATTTCACATTTGTAATAAATAGGAAGAATTGAAACGAACTGACAACCATTTTCAGACAATTTCGCTTACATTACTAATCGCTATATATACAGTATTAATTACTAAATTTTGTCAGTAACGGAAGTCGAGATGGCTGTCAGTTTGTCGTCAGTAGCGTACTTAATCTGTCATATTATTATAATAGTGTAATAGTCTCATACAATACAAGTTATTTAATATAATAGAGTCATCCCGCGTCTCTTGCGCCAAGAAACTTAACTTAGCCTTGTGAAACACCAATTTAATTGTAGCCTATATCGTACTGTGTTTGAATTATAATACTTTTATTACTTAATAAATAATTTAAGTTCAAAAAAAAAGTAGTTTTCCTGACACTTGTAGAGTATTTCTCGAAAAATTCAATATATTGTACACTTTTACACTTGAAACATCACAGATTATTTAATAAATATAAATATACTTAAGTTAATTATAATATTGGGTTATATTTTTTTTTTATAATATAATGATTCTAAATTATTTTTTAATTATAGCATAGCATAAAGCAGACATTAAAGTAATATATGTATTTTGTTTCTTTTATTTATTTTTATGTAGAGTTATATTTGTTTTTGATTTTAAGTGTCTATCAAAATATTTATAGATTAATAACGAAAAATAAATATGCATTAATTGCAAAAGAGAAGACTTTGTTGTTTAAAAAGTATTTTATTTACATAGTAGTAAATAATATAATGACATTTCTTGCATCATCTTATAAACAAATTCATTGACAATGAAGATATAAAAATTAAAAATTTAAGTGCATTAATAATGTTTCATAATAAATGTCGTAAACAACAATATAAAGAAATTAATATCAAATATATATAATGTTAAATCAATATAGATATGTAAAACGTCACAATAATTGTGTCTTCTTGTCATAAAGGAGGATTCAAGCAATACCACTTAATTACCAAATTTTATTGTAAATCTATATTAAATTTTCCAAAATATGTTATATAAAACACATATAATAAAGAGGCAATTAAAATTTTTATATTATGAAAAAAAAATATTTAAATTTATACTTAAGTCAAAAAGGAGTAATTAACTTCCATTACTTTTTTGATTTCTTATTTTAAAGGATATTTATTTCAATAACGAATTCATAAACGACGAATTTGTTACGATGTATCTTGTATATCTATAGCACCCTCGGAATAAAAGTATATGGAACTTTTACAATTAGTTGAAACACAACTAAAATTTAATTTAAATTACTGTGTATGGTATGATAATTTTGAGCAAAATCAATCACAATTTTGTCTAAAATTAAAACTTCTTTCATTCTAAGTCATTAAGGAGAAATATTAACTACAAAATTTTTCATTATATTCTTTATTTATAAGAGTTTTGAATCACGTCTCTCTTATTTTAAATAATTTCTATTAAAGGATCAACTGCAAGGTTTTTCTTTATCCTCTTTATTAGTGTTACTAGCGATATGCTTCAACATGGCGGCTAAAGTGCGTGAAGGGCGACCGGAAGCGCGGTCGTGATGCAAGTACGGGCAAGGCGCGGTGGAGACACTGACACCGGATATGTCGATGTGCAGCCAGTCACCGCAGATGAAGTTCTGATTAAATATGTAATAGATATGAATAGAATAGAGACTCGCTTTTGTAACGCGGCAAACAAGAATTTCCGAGAAAATGGGGAACGGAGTGTCGGGTTCACTCCGTTCTCCATTTTCTCCCGAATTCTTGTTGAACAGGTCAGGTTCTCTCTGCCTACTGCCTAAAAAAAGAATACTATAAACTTTATTATACACAATAAAATATATAGAACGTGCAAAGACGCATGGAAAGTACGCAAATAATGATCTAGTATAATTATCGATTTTATTGAGTTTTGGTTAAAAATATATTTTTTTTATTATCAAATCATATAAAATGACAACGCTGTATTGGCATTTGTATACAGTAGTTTATATTATTGTATAGGAGGGTAGGTACAGGTAACTTGGTACCCCTTTTTGCGTGCTAACGCTACTTGCCAGAACGGACACATTAAATTAATTTATTTCTTCAAGAGGAAATCGAACGCTGTGCCACTGTGCACTTGTATTATCTAATACATTTAATATGATTTATACAGATATTCTGTATATTAAAAAATCATATAAGGCCAGTCCTAGCGCAGGGGCACAATGTGTGACTGTAAAACCGACTGGTTGTGGGTTTGATCCTCACTCGAGGAGATGAAATGTTTCCTTAAATTTATGTTACCATTTCTTCGCTCTGGTGTCGAGGCAAAGCGCAGCGTTGAATTCTGCCACTCAACACGCAAAGCCTCCAGAATTCGACAGAAAGTGGGGAACAGAGTGTCGTAACACTAAGTTCCCTCTGCCTGCCCTGCTGTTTGCGGGACACGGCGTGAAGCGGTTTTTTTTTATTAGTATTTAACTTATATTTGCAGTTCATTTATACTAAATTATTAAATTTAAGTTTCTTAACTCTTCGCCTTCTACTATAGCCGCATTATCAAAACCTATAAGGTATTTCCCAATTACAATCGGGAAATTGGTGCAGAAGTCTCAGTAGGCTCAGTAGATCCGACTCGCACTTGGTCGGTTTTTATCTTAAATGCACTTAGATAAACATTTGTATGTTTTAAGTGAGCGTAATTGCACGGGGGCCGCTAGTAATCACATATCTGCATTTGCAAATGTCAAATAGACTAAGTTACATTAAAATTGTAGAAATTATAAATGAATATAGATAAGTCTATGAAACAGAATATTAGTGATACCTACTAGATTAATGATAATGATACATTAGAAAAATCTTTTAAAAAATATTGTTTACCCGTAAAAAGGCAGCTCCAATACAAGGTGACGCTTTGCCAGAACCTTTAGATCTTAGATCAACCGCCGGGTCGTCTATTCGAAGAGAATAACGTTTTTATTATAAGTAAAATAAACACAATATAATATTAATTTATTCTTCAGAGAAAATTGCAACAGCATAATGTTTATCAGTAAAAAAATGAATAAGGGGAATTCTAAGTATATAATTAAAGACTTCAAAGGTAGTGTGAGTAGTGGCGCACAACCCTACGACTGTATGTGTGTGTGTGTGAGTTGGATTTCCACTTGAGAAAATGACATATTTAATAGGCGTTGAGGTCTGCCACTCAACACGCAATGCCTCCAGAATTCGATGAAAAGTAGAAAAAGAAACGGAGTGTCTTAACGCCATATTTCCAGGTTCTATCTGCCTACTTATTTCATTTATGAAAGTAATTATCTAACGGAGAAAGATTTTACTACAAAAGCTGCAAAATTATAGTGATTGAACTCTATAAAAGCCTATAATTATTTTTATTCCCAAAAATGCAAGTGTTTTTTTCAAAAAAATAAATAATTAAATTATCGTTGTAAAGTAAAACACCATATGTCAAGAACGACGCACGCACACATAAACCTATCAAAAGGAAACCGCCGAATACGCCTCGTTCCGAATCCGAGTCGTAGGTATTGGCGGTAAAGTTCAAAATAGTTTAATCTTTAGTAGTATTTTTGTAGTAGTACCTATGTATTTACGTTATTGATATCTATGCGTAACTGCGTCACACGAAATACAAATATGGATAAACATTGTAAAATGAAAAAAAAAATACTGTTGAAGTATCTTGAATCATTTCTTTAGGCATGGGTTTAAAATATTTTACCCTATATGCTGCTCCCGTAAAAGGAGAGCTGAGGCGTCCGCCCTGTATTCATATGAACGTAGTGGGTTCATATCTCACTGAATGTATAGATAAAATGTTTCCTTCTATATAACTTTGTCTATTACTCGCACTACTTGCAGGCCCATATTTAAAATATAGATGGCACTAGTCATTTCGAGGTCTCAAAACGTAGAATGAAACATAATTTAAATTAAACTAAGCAAGGTATGTTGCTTCTACCCTCGTGTTTAAAACTTGCCTACCCAGAAGGAGAAGAGCAACCTCCACCCAATTACTATTCTAAATACTAACTATCAATCTGTTTCCCATAGTAGTCCCACAGAGGCATCCGCCACGGTCGATCACCCGTCTTTACTCCCGCGCTCTTCACCGCGCCCCATGCTTGTAAGGAATTGGAAAAAACTCCGAAAGCCGCTTCGCCTACTGATGATTTTGTAACCTCTGGGATATGAACCAAATGTTAGTTAAACGATAGCTAAGAGTTTATAATATACTTATAGAATTTGAACAAACGATTAATTCATTAACTCATTGGTGTACTCAAGTTGGAATATTACGTAGACCAGTAGGCTTAAAGTTTTAATACAAAAACACGTACCTCAAAAGGCTAGAAGAGTTAAAATATAAGGGAAAGGTACCAGTATCAGCAGCCAAATCAACAACGAGCGATGGTTTGTGCATCGCCTGCCCGAACACCAGCGCGTCCGCCGACACCAGCCGCGACGCCAGCGACGTGTCTTCCACCTATATAACACAACCGTGCAATTACTCCCGCGCATTTTTTCATATTTATATTTTATTTATATTTTTTCATATATTTACATGTAAAACTCAAGGATCAGGTTGCTAGTTATTTTTGGTACATATTTTTGTGTTATTCATCACAATAATAATAATAATAAAACTTTACTAATCAAAACATGGAATGAGAAATAATAAATTAAACTTTTGGCTTAAAAAAACTATCAATTCTAGATTGCTTCGCTTCTTTCTTCTTTTTTTTTTATGGAAAAGACACGGCAAACGAGCGTGCGGGTCACCTGAT
>DWAP01003071.1:0-12499 GCA_018230625.1 Heliconius eleuchia
ATCAATTCCGCTTATTAAATCAATAATCATGTATTTTAAGCGGGCGAAGCCGCGACCGGGCCGCTAGTTATTTATATAATTCGAAATTTAACCGAAAGGATCGTCTTGACATTGTGTTTTCTCTGCCTTCCCAAGATAACATGCAAGATACAGCGTGAAGCTAAAACAAAAAAAATCATGCGTAGATTTTAAATCAAAACTATGTATTTTTTTTAATTTATGTTTACAATGTTTTGAAATTTTATAATATTTTAATGGAACATGGAATTTCGTGACTCTATGTACTCTATATATTAGTGACTACCTACAGAAAGCATTACTTATCTATAAATATATACTCCCCTAGTCGAGGGGCAATGATTTCTATTTATTTTATTTAAACTTTTGAATTTTTCTACACTCATACTATCTTCGGATGGACAAACCCTGAAAAATTGGGTGATTTCTCATGCAGATGATTATTTTTATAGCTCTTAGACACTTCGTTGCCCACACATCGTCAATTTTTTGGGAGATTGCTCTTTGAGTGACGGAACTCAAAGCCGTCCTTTGTTCTGCTACCATAGCGAGGAAAAATGATTTTTTTTCTCACGAATTGACATCGAATAATCTGTTTATATCTGTTTACTTAAATCACAAAAACAAAATATTTATGAAACTAAGTAAATCCGTCCACTGCAACTTAAAAGTTTCACACGTTTTAGACACTTTTTAATATACAAACTTCGTTGAACAAACGCATACGAACGTGAAGCTCATTAAGGGCGTCAAATAATGTAACCTGCGTCCTCAGCCTTGAGGTCACTACCTGACTCTATATAAAATGTAATAACGCTTTTTGTCATTTGTTATTTGAGAAGATTTTATTTATTTATTTTTCAATGTTTTATATAGTGTATTTATTATTATTTGTTTAAAGATAAATTAATGAACTTAGTTTTTTTTAAATTAAATAAGATATTGAGGTATTCTTCGGAAAGTGATTGTGAATTAGATTCCTACTCGGAAATTAATTACTTTCTTTTCTGTAACAAGACAAATCGCGGCGCTTACTTTCATCACTTATCTAGCAAATTAGGCGTTAAGTGGGGAACGGAGTGTCTTAACACTAAGCTTCCTCCGCCTACCCCCTTATAAAAATGTGAATATTTATATTTTTGATTAAAGAATCGGGCTTTTTCCTTTTCATATAGTTTCCACACTTTCCGCCCATATTTTTCGAGATTCAACGCCACGCTTTGCATTTTTACCAGAATAAGGAAATACAAATAACTCGTTCCCTCGAATGAGAATCGAATATACAACGGTCGCGCTTATAGTTAAGCGCTGTGCCTTTGCGCCACGTCATATTTATATTGTTATTCATTTTGATATTTCCGTGCATTCCGTTTGACTGCGAAGCGGCGACTCGAGTTAAATATTTGCTTAGCTTTAAGTTACAATGCTTGTTTATTTGACAAGTGCGGTATTTGTTTTTGTATAGTACCTACTTGTTCTTTCGTATGTGCCTGTATGTTTGACTGTATGTAGGGAACTCGTGGATTTATAATATTGGTTTGTAACTTTAGCTAGTTTTGTGTATGGTTGTAGATTTAATTATGTTTCTTTGCGAGCGAAATCAAATGAAATCTCATAAGAATTAAATTATGATTTATTAAGTGTACAATAGTGCAGATGACTGTTATGATATTAATAATCAACCAATTTTCCCTTAATACACTTAAATAATGTTAAGAAAAAAATATTCGTATAGTTCAAGCGCGAAAAGCGGCGCGGGGACCGCTAGTATTTAATAAAAACGCTAACTCTTCTGCTTGGATTTGGAGGCAATATTTACGTCTTTAAATAATTTTACTGACAACATAGGTTGAATACGTCCTATGTCGCTGTTATATACCATATCATATGTATACTTATCAGTAGCGATAACTTCACTCTGTTTCCCAGATTGCAGGGTAGACACAGGGAACCTAGTGCTACTTACAATCCGTTCTCCACGGGCCATTTTATTTTTGAGTCATTGCGTTTTGAATGGCGGCACTTAACGCCGCGTCATTGTTGAGACGCTCAACCTCGAGTTAATCTACGCGAATATTTGAAAAGAAGTGAAATTTTATAGAATTCGGAATTAAATAATTAATTTACACTTTAAAGTCAATGCATATTTAATTATATTGAAATGCATTCGTTTGCGAGAAATAAAATTAATATAAATTCAATTGAAGTAAGTACCTACTGATAATTAACATAAATTACTTTTTATTGCTTTCGCCGTTTTCATTATTAAATCTGTTTCTGTTTTTATTTTATAATATATTTTTATAATATAACATAAAAGTTAATGTACATAATTATAACGGGTAAATACGTTATAGTGTAGGGCGGCATTCGGGAAGAGGAGAACAGAGTGCCTTAACGCTATGTTCTTTTTGCCTCAGTCTCAACAAGCCAAGAACATCGAAATATATGTTTGATTTAGTTTCTTTATTGTCAAGCTAAACACTATAGAGGTCTCACTTTACTTAAAATAACTACCTACTACGTTACTAAGTAATTTCAATAAATGCTTGATATTGTAACCGCGACGGTTTTCGGTTTGATCCACAGTTTCCACTCGAGGGAAGGATTATATTTTATTTATTTTCATTTTCTTGCTCTAGCAGAGGAAACGTAGCGATGAGCTCCGTCAGTCAACACGCAATGTCTCGAAAATTTAGCAGAAATTGGAGAATGAAGTGTCTTAGTACTGGATACTGTCTGCCAATGCGTGCAAGTACAATAATTTACACGAATAAAAAAAATTAAATAAACAAAAAAATCTAACTATTGTTTGATATTCATAGCACACTGTAAAAATTTTTCAAAATGAAAATTTTTCAAATCAAATCGAATATGTTAGTACGCCTTTTAATTCTATTACTTAATAAAATTCATTGTTCTGTAGTGAATAATAAAATAATACGAAATAAAGATTTATTTACTAAATCTCGTCATCGTTTTCTTTATTCCGTCTAAACATTAAGAATAGAAGTGACTTTATCACTGACATTTCCTTAAATATATGAAAGATTAAAATGTATCTACGAGTATGTTTAGTATGTATATTTAGAGGAAATAGGATTTATTCTATTTCCTCTTAACTTAGTAGGCGGAGGGATAAAAATGTTAAGACACTCTATTCACTTACCGCCCAATTTTTTGTGACATTGCGTTTTGAATGGCGAAACTCAACACCGCAGAGTGTCTTACCAGAGCAAGGAAATGAAAATAATTCATGTCCCCGAATCGCTGTGCCACGACGGCCTCCATTCATTTTGTACTAGAACATACTCGTCTGTTGAAATACATTATATAGATAATTAAATTTGCTAAGACCAGGTACAAGTCCACGAAGAAAATCGCGGCGTTGAGTTCCGCTACTCAACATGCAATGCTTTCAGAATTCGGCGGAAAGTGGAGAACGGAAATGTCTTAACATTAGGTTCCCAGGATCCTTCTGCCTACCCTGCTCTGCGCGAGATGCAGCATGAAGTTCAAAAAAATATAAGCCTTTGTCCAAAAGAATAAATACCTGGCAAAATAAAATCATGTCATAGGCATTTAACTCAAAGGTTTTTCTTTTATTTATTTTTAAATGTATTTTATTAAGGCACAAATTCAATTTTAAACGTACTGAATGCGTTACAAAACTGGAAATTGTAAAAGTATATCTCTCGTTTCCGCCAGAACTGTCGTGTCGCTGCGTTAAAATTTAAAACGCCCGTGTAGTGGACGTTCAACGTTGGAACGGAAAAAAATATTTTGCAAACAACCGCCTTTTTTAACTTTATTCGGTTTTTAAATATATCTTTAGGGTCCTTTTTTGTTGTTTGACTTTATGAGGTAAGATTTTATCGTGTGCACTAAAAATTAAACCCTATTTTACTTTTTACCTATTTTAAAGATTGTAAAAATCCAACGGCGTAAATGCCTTAGATGTAAAATTTGCTCGGCTAAGTTTTACCTACGACTTTACCCCGATGGTAAGTGGAAGTAACTAAACGCTGTGTGTGACACATAATACATTTTAGCCTCACGAGTGTCCTAAGTCAATCGGACCGCAATATTAAGATAACATCGAAACAATTGACGTGATGAGTACAGGCATCCTTGATAAATGAACCATCCAACAAAGACATTTTTTTGCAATTCGAACCAGTAATTCCTAAGATTAAAGCGTTCAATCAAACAAACTGTACAGCTTTATAACATTAGTACTTATAGAAATTGGATTTGAATATGTACAAACAACAATGAACACGTTTTTTTCTTTTTTTTTAATTTCACGCTGCATCTCAAACATAGCAGGCTAGACAAAGTGAACTCAGGAAACTAAAGTAAAGACATTTTCCATTAATACACTTCGGTTCCCCACTTTCTACCCACTTCTTGATCCATTGCTTGCCGAGTGACGAAACTTAACGCCGCGCGTTACTTGTTACCGGAGCGAGGAAATGAAACTATAAAAAATATATTCCCCCGAGAGGAATCGAACCCACAACCGTTTACTGTAGGACGCTTGCACCTCTTCGCCACAACGGCCTCGTGTAATCATAATAATAACATAAGTCGTTTATACAAACGCCTATGCTCAAAGCTCTTTGTATGCGATATGTAAATTTTCCCATACAGATAGCAATATAAATAGAATGGAGGTAGATGTACTTGATTTAGAAATTTAGTTTAATGTTTAGACTTATATTGTAGTTATTTCTACGTTACTGTAATTTAGTACATATACAATTGAAGATTGAAGATCCTTGTGGGTTCAAATCCAACTTAAGAGATGATTTTTCAATTGATTTATTTATTTACTCCCACGCTAAAGTAAAACATAAAATTAGCGAATAAACATTAACAAATGTACGATGATGCCTCTATATGTTTATTATTTTAAATGCCATGAGCCAAAAATGATAAAACGAAGAAATTTATATTTTATTTCATTATTTATTAATATTTTTTTTAAGAAACAAAGAGATTTATATTATATTTAATTTAATTACTAACCCGCATTTATAGTGTAATGATTGACTGCAGTTTCTGCTGCCTACTCTTGTATCGGCAGGTTGTATGTTGAATCAAAAAAATTTTTGAAAACGCTAGTATCTTGATCTTAAAATATTAACTTTGTTATATATTATTAAAATAATTGTATGCAATTTTTACGTACAATATAATGTTGATAAACTAGTAGGCTTTATCATAACAACAATAACGGTATAATACGATCAGGTGAATTATCTTAAATTGATTAACTAAATAAAATATGTATCTAACAATTAATATAAATTGACTATTGATTATCTTCATCTTGCCTGTTTGATTGGTTATCAGATAAAAAAAATGTGTTTTTATATACTCCGGATACTCCATACCCATTGAGAAACCACCGTTCCCCACTCTCCGTCGAATTCTGGAGGCACTATGTATTGAGTGGCGAAACTTAACGCCAAGCTTTGCCTTGTTACCAGACCGAGGAATTAAAAATATTAAACATATCGTTTCATCGAGTTGAAATCGAATTCAGATGGAATCCAGATGGTTTACAGTAGTATGCTTGTGCCCCTGTCCACGACGAGTCTCAAATTTATATTATTCAGTAAAAAAACATTACTGACTGAAAAAGTACTGTACCATTTACTGGCATCAAAATATTTTTTGCATAATATATCGTTTGAAAACTCGTGTAAAAGACAGTAGATATAGATGAAAAAAAACTATAAAAGCAATGGAATTGTGGCGGAACTGAATGCTGAGGTCTGACTTGTTGCCAGAGCAAGGAAATGAAAATATTAAATATTTCATACCCACGTGTGAGAATGGAACCCAGAACCGGCGTGTTTACAGTTACACGCTTGTGGCCCTGCGCTACGCCAGGCCAACGGCCTTTATAATTGTCTTACGCTAATTTAAAAAAAAAGATTATTCAGGAGCAGTTGCTTTTTTAACCGACTTCTGTTACAAAAGGAGATTATCAATTCGACTGTATTTGCAAGGAAACTCGTGTGATATATTGTTATTGGGTGATAATTAGAAATATAGGCATTTAAAAACACATATCGTGTTTTTATCTTGTTTTTTAAAAACGTTAACCGCTTCTGATTTCTAACAATATTTTTATTTAAACGATCAGCTCAACGGAGATCATTATGAGATAAAGCGTAATAGAAAAACAGTCCCCCTATCAAAATATGTACTTGTAACTGCACTACGACGGTGTCGTTTATCAAAAATATTCAATTATTAACTACGCTTGAGATACATGTTGAAAAACATTCGCTAAGAAATTCTCAAAAGAATTTAAATAACTTTCTTTAAAAAGAAAGATTACTACTACTAAGAGAGAAGTGATTCCTTTTAAAATGAAACCATTCCCTTTTCCATTATAGTTCAAGAGCTGAAGGAAATTTATTTATTTATATTATTTATAAATTGTGCAAATAATTAATTATATTTTGTTTTATCTTTTTATTTTTATACTTATTTTAAAACTTATTAGGAGCATGTGAAATAATGTTTAAATATTTCAAGTAAACAAAAAAGAGTAGTTTGGTTTATAAGATTCCTTTGAACATGCAAGAAGCAACTGCATGCCTTTCCTTTTATAGCAGCGTTAGGGGAGGGGAGTTGAGGCACTCCG
This sequence comes from Heliconius eleuchia, assembly GCA_018230625.1. Taxonomy (NCBI): domain Eukaryota; kingdom Metazoa; phylum Arthropoda; class Insecta; order Lepidoptera; family Nymphalidae; genus Heliconius; species Heliconius eleuchia. The sequence continues at coordinate 6,683 of DWAP01003071.1, forward strand.
TTTTACACTTGTGCCGAAATTCAGAAACATTGCACATTGAGCGGTGGAACTCAACACCGCGTCTTGTCTACCACAGGGAAATGAAAATAAATTAATTATAATTATTAAACCCCGAATGGAGTTCCTGTTCTGAGACGTTAGAGTTTCTATCCAGAAGTTATTCCGCTGCGCCACGACGTCCTATAAATTCGCCCTACAAACACGTATATATATATATATATTTAATAATTGAAATAATATTAAATATGATTATTATATTACACCTCGTTCAACGGCTCCTAGACTAGTATACGAATTCTACGTCTATTCCATTCTTTTATAATGGCTTTTCTTATGTAAAGATCTGAATCTCCCGAATTTCAGAAGCTATCTCAAAGGAATTTATTTTTTCGTTATATTTTATATTTGAACATCTCTTTATCTAGTTTTAGAAAGTTCACGTTTGAGTCACCGTTTCGCTGCGGCTCAGTGCCTGCAGCGGCTGTCTGGAAAATTGAGGTCTTTTGGGTTCGATTTCCACTCGGATGAATTAATTATTTTCCAGATAGAACGCGGCTTTAAGTTCCGCCAGTCAACACAATGTCTTTAACTTTTCAACGTCAAAAATTAGGCAGTAATTGAGGACTGTAGGTTCTCTCTGTCTACCCTGCTATTAGTAAAAAAACGTGAACCTAAAGATTTTCAGTTACAAGCATGGGTGACTTGTAACTGAACTTGTATATAGTACTGTAGTGTAGTGCAAATACATAAGTAAAGTTGATTTCTCTAGTGTTATTTGATTCGATTTATCGTTAAATGATTTATCCAGTGTCGTCCAAATTGTATAAAACTATTTTTATACAAAATAATCCAATATAAAGCATAGTCTACACATACATATTAATTGAACAGCTCTCAAGCAATTACACGGACACGCGCACGCTTTTAAACAATTAAATGAGTTCGTGTATTACTTCATACATACGAGTACAGTACGGGCCGATATTGAAAGTTGCGGTTCAGAGCGTTAATGCCGCGTAAACTGAATATGCTGTGTATTGAAACTCGATCAGAGTTAAATTTGATTCGATTAATAGTAAAATGGCTATTTTTAAAATTAATTTAAGTTTGTTGTTTAATTTTTTCAAGCATAAGCGATTAATGATGATTATGAAAAGCTTGATGCGAATTACTTTCGCCTTTATTAATTATTTTGATGGAATGTCTATAAAAATAAAAATAAACTCTTCCGTACTCACCCATTAGGGTGAGAGTAGGCTACAACCGAAACTACGCGGCGTAGAAGATTGAAATTTGACTCAACGTTCCTTGCATTAAATAAGATTTCTTGAACTTTTAAGTTATAGCTCAAGCAAACAAAATTGAAGGCGGCCACTATTCTTTATTTATTGATTAACTTAAAAAACTCCAACAAATTTAATATTACTAGGGACTGTATTTATAAGTCGCTCTCTCTAGTCAGTAAACTATCCACCAAACGTCATATCGGCCAATACAAATACTTTTAGTCATTCTTCTCCAACAAATAATTACAACAAACTAAGTAAACAAGCAAGAACAGCTCACATATGTATACAGTGAAACAAAACACAAGACACAAATCTTCAAGAACAGAAGGACTTACACAAAAAACAATCAACTAACATTGAAAATATAAGAATAAATGGAATTTTTCAATAATTTTTGGATGTCGCAACTAAGCAGATCCCACCAGTGTCACACCACAGCGCGCCTGCAGTGAAGACACGTGCAGCCAGCACAGCCAGCACTCGTGCGAACAGAATGGTTTGTATTTGTATGATAATGTATGGAACAGTGTATTATGACGCTAGCTCTGCTATTATACTGTAGAAAAATATGGTTTTTTTTTGGATTATTTCAAGTTATATTGATCATACATTTTAAAATTATATTTGAAAATGTTGAAATGCACTAACAATGTGTGTTCATCATGTACTAATACATAAATGTTGATCAATCAGATCAATTGAATTAAAAAAAATCCACTGAGTACTTTGCGCCGGTTCTTCTCAAGTCTGAAGCATTTACTTTAGTGTATGCTTCAGAATTATATTTGACGTTGGAAAAATGAGATATGTAACTTTTTATTTAGAATAAAATTATTTGATTTTGGTGGAATAATATAAAGTGCGGTGAAAGTTTCCGCTACTTAACGGTTTCAAAAATGAGCAAAAAAGGGCTTAATTTAGAATTTTTGTGATGTAACAATGATTCTAATATATTATTATTTAAATTATTTAAATACATGTACTATTAATGTAGAGCTAGCGTTGATCGTAATAGCAATGTAACGTGTTGTGTATAGACACGTTAGCATGTCAGTATGTCTGTATATGAATAGCTATGTAACATTAATTATTAAGTGTGTGTGTGTTAACCTAACCCTGTAGTTGTATGTAAAGTGTTACCAACTATACACAATCACACACACTTGTTCATGTGTAACCGCCTTTATATTAGTTGTTATTATTACAAGAAATTGATTAATTACAAAAGAAACGTGCGTAAAAGTACTTTGTTCTTTTAATTATTTTATTTAATTATATTAATAATTCATAAATATTAATAAATCTTACTCTGTGTACGACAAAATAACACGAAGAGAAAAGAAAGAAAATTCCAGGAGTACCGCAAGGATACAATTTATGCCCTAGTTTACTTCTGCTTTTTATATTAGAGGCGGTTCGGTATATTTAAAACGCGCTGTATGTAACTATATGATGATAAACAGTTATTTCACCATTTCATACATTACATTACAAATATTGTAAAACGACAAACACAATAAAGACATCTACGCAAACAGACTTTCATTTCTACCTTCCAATTCCTTTTGCATGTACGTATCGACTCTCCTAAATGATAATACTGTAACTTTATATAAATTAAAAAAAAATAGTTAATATATAAAAAAAAGATAGATCTGGTTGCACAATATAACATCTGGTTGAATTATTAACTATAATATTATGTATTTTGTACTAGCTTGGTAATTACATTTTTATTTGGGAAATATCAAGTTATTGCTTAAGAGCGTCAATATGTAAGTATGCTACGTAACGTAACTCTGAAACCGCACGATATTAACGCTGTATATACCTTCTTGAACTTTCTCCCTTCTGAATGATTAATATTGTTTTTCCTTTATTGTTATTTATAGTATTAATGTAAATCTGTGTTGTCTGTCCCTCATTATATCTAAGACACTGTAGTTAGTCAAAAACCAAGTTTAGTGTCACTGCTCTCTTTTTTCTTAACTCAACTGAATTTGTACTAAAATGATTTGTATACAGGTAGATTAAATTAATTGTTTAAAATAACCATAAAATTAATGTTGTATTTAAATGAGCGATTAAATGTGTAAAACAGTTTTATAGTACCAGTGTTACTATAGTCTATTTATTTGTTCTTGAGACAGAATGTATTCAAACAATAAAGCTTCTTTGATAATATCAAATTTCCACGGATACGAATCCTTCAACGTCGTTTCTGTTTGGTTTTAGAGCACGTTAACAACAGCCGCCTTTTCCGTATCGAAAATGACTTTGGTGAACAAAAGTGCAATTGTTGCTTAGTTAAGATTCTCTCTTGCTTTATGCGAAAACGTTAATATAACAAAAATAAAACAATCAATAAGCTTAATAAAATAAGAAACAAAAATCTGAAAAGGTTTCAAAAGTTTATTTAATGTGAATAGTATTTACAGTGACTATCATCGAATTACTTTATAGTTTTTTCTTTATAAAACATATTAACTACATCAGTCATTACCTGTAAACTAACCTTTTTCTGGTTTGTTTACATTTTATCTCATGGCTCCCTGCACAGGGTATAAATTAGCAGATTTAGTAGTGAGTAGAGGTATGCCCAATAGGCAATTAGTTGTGGGTTTGGTTCTCACTCGTGACAGTCTTGTTAAAAATACGTCTTTCCGTGCCGTAATACGTAATCATTTACGTACGTACATAGAGTGGAAATTTCTTTCTATCAACACTATATTAGAAAGAAATGGTCATGGTGTCGCAATGACTCTCTGACTGCAAATGCGATGATTGTAAATTGGAGGGACTGATTTATTTTCCGTTCCTCACTCCTGTAAAGTAAAGTGCGACGTTAATTTACGCCACTCTACATGCAATGTCTTGAATAAAAATTCTGTAAAACTCTTTTTTAATGAGTAGACGATTTTACAAGCTTTTATGAGTATTATGCAAATAACATTTACCCAATAGGTTCAATAGATTAATATGGCAGATGACATTTTGAATACGCTAATAACGCTGCGTTATTAGATTACGCGGCGACAGGTCGTTTAATTCCGCGCGTATTATAATGTAATTTCTATGGAAATTTCAGTTATTATTATTGGGTTGTGTTAATTGTGTATATATTTTTTAAAATTATATTGTAATAAATTGAATTTGTGTGTATATTTTGTAAATTTTAATGTAAAGTTTTTCAGATTTGTGTGTAACCTTTTCATAAAAAAAATAAACGTTTATTAAAATTATAGTACAATCGTGATGTATCTAATTGTTATTTTGTTTAATTTCTATATGATTATTCAAAGCTACATTATTTAGATAAAATTATAATATATTAAAAAAACTAAATAATTTTATGAAATATAAGTATATATTTTTAATTTAATATTTCCTTATAATAATAAAAAAATGTCTTTTTTTTCAGATATGGAGTTCGGTAGCGGCGGACCTCCGCCCCCCGGTATGATGAAAGAGAGACATGGCCCGCCGCCGCCACATCACCCGGTTATTATTTAATTTCTTACATTTACATTTTTTTAATAATGATGTTTTACGCAACGCATTTTTCTTAAATAAGTAGTTCTTTCTTTATAGGAAATCAAAATGGCCGAGTGATATAAAACCCAGGTTTACAATATTTTATTGATGTACCTCCTATAGTAAGGGACCAATGTTACAACAGATATCTCTCTATATTTTGCTATAGGTGCAAATGCACCGGTGAAAATGGAATTCTAAGCGTGGTATCCCACTATAGAAACGGTCACGGTTAGTTCTCGGTTCGAACTCAATCTGTCGAAATATTCTATACGTCCGTTAGTCTCACTCAATAGCCCATAGTTCCTTCGCATTCACCGGCGACCATTTCTGGGCAATTACCTGTGGTTAGCCAGAGATGGATCCCGGCTGATGCGTCACAGTAAAACCGTTGTATATTCTCTAAGGGGCCTCTACGTGTTGGACCTGTGTCCACGCAAGCCTTCCAAAGGACCGGGTTCTTTTGAATCCGAGAATTATGAAGGAGAAGCATAATAATAATATTTCGCATACTACATTTTCAATATTTTAAAATTTTTTACACAAAGTTGTATATTGCATACAATATTTACGCGATATTTTTCCAAACAAAATTTAAATCCCACTATGAATTATTCCCTCGATGCTTATTCATTCTTGATCTAGACGTCGCGTTAGATATTCTGTCGTAAAGCAGGTGCAGCGCTGTCGAACGGATGTATGTGTATATGTATGAAATATAGATAGAAATATTATGAATTCAAACTGTTATCCTTTATATCATAAAACATATGGTTACATTTTAATTGAGTACGTTTAAAATATTTTGTGTTTGTGGTTATTTAATTTTAAATATCATGGGAAAATGCGTTATTATATTCACATCACTAAGTAATTGCGGCTTTATTTTATTTATATAAAGAGAGGCCAGTCGTGGCGCAGTGGCACGAAGTGTAACTGAAAACCGACTGGTTGTGGGTTTGATCCCCATTCGAGGAGATGAAATATTTACTTA
>DWAP01003072.1:0-12497 GCA_018230625.1 Heliconius eleuchia
GTCGAGGCAAAGCGCGGCGTTGAGTTCTGCTACTCAACACGCAATGCCTCCAGAAAGTGGGGAACAGAGTATCGTAACACTAGGTTCGCTTTACCTACCCTGCTGTGTGCGGGATACAGCGTGAAGCTGATTTTTATCTTACACACACAGGAGGAAAATACAAAATTACTGTTTCTTATATTTTTAAGAATATTTTTTTCATTATTAAAGATAACAATAGGCAACAACTCATACAACTGCATTAAATTACAAATAAGCATGTAAAAAAAAAAGAAATGCATGTGTTACATGTGTATCTACTAGATATTCCTATACGAGACCTGTGAAACTAAATGATAGCCTGTCTGGCAGATAAGTCTATCCGGGACTTTATCAGCCAGTGGTGAAACTGGCCCTTAGGCAAATAGTGAAGGGAAAAATGTGTCACTAATTTCTCTGTTTATATAAACCTTTGTGTTATATAAACGATGATAAAGAGTATGTAAATTTGAATATTTTATATCTAAGTAATATGACATAAAATAAAAATATAATTTATTTTAAATATTGTATTGTGAATGTGAGGAATGATTTATGTAAATAAACATATTTTTGTATTATTCTAAGTTTTTACTCATTATATTCCAACATCCCGCCGTATTTATAAATCGCAGTCAAGCTTGAGATCGATCTTGAGATGTCGTTGTCATTCATAGATATAAAATTTATGAATGAAAACGGCATCTCAACTAAAAGTAACCGTTTCCCGCTTTCCATTACGCCACGACGACCTTTGGCAGGAATTTCAAATAAATATGTCAAATAATGTCTCTATAGTTAAACAATCATGAATATCGACGTCGTATCGTTTTTTACTTGGCCTAACACATTATTTTAATTTTTTCCTTTATTGGTATTTACTGTATAAATTATTAAAAATAAAATTATATTTTGTTTGAACAAAAGTTATTTTTTCCTAATCAAAAATCTATATTTTAGGTACGTATAAAATGTATATTTTTTTCAGTTTCCCGTTTGTATCTTACTAAATATGACAAATATAAAACGAAACAAACAAGGGAAGAGAAGCTAGAAAAAAAGCGTCAAGCGCAAAGATTACGTTACCAAGAAATTAAAAATGACCCAGTTAAATACGCGGAATTAAAAGAAAAAGACAAACAAAAATATCAAAAAAAGAAGAAAAAAAAACAAAGTAAGAGTATTATTTATATAATTAAAAAAAAACAATTTTTTACCGTCGTCCCTCCCGCACAAAACAGGGTAGGCAGAGGGAAACTGAAAACCTAATATCTTAAACACTCCGTTTCTAAGGTACTTCCGTTCCGCACTTTTCGCCGAACTTTTAACAAATTTATATAAAATAACCAAATAAATAATTATTTTAAAATGTTATATTTAAGATATGACTGAGAAGGAAAAAAAAGCTATTAGGAAAGAATGGAGAGAGAAGAGTAGAAAATATAGAGAACGCCTAAAGAAACAGTAAAGAGAAATTAGAAGAAAAATAAAGAAATTGAAAGAATCTAAAAAGGTGGTATAATAGTGAATAAGAATAAGATCAATATTATCATTTTAAGCCATTTTGCCTTGTAATTAAAATTTAATCATCTAATATTAAATATTTATGGACCTATCTTTAATTTTTCTTAATAATTGTAATTTCCCTTTTGGTAGATCGTTTCATTTCCTACAAGAATATGTATTGGTTACTATAACAGTTCGTTCAAACGCAATAAACGTTCAAATAAAAAAAAACGTATTTTAAAGATTAATAATATATACTTCTAATATAATGTGTTTTTATAATACCTCATATATCTAGAATGCGTGTTTTAAGGGTAGGTTTTTAAATTAATATTTAATTATGTTGTGGGACATCTAATAGTTTTTGAAAAAAATACCAGTAACACAGTGGTGTAACTGGTATTTTTGACCGTTGGAAAATTGCAGAAAATGTGTTGTTTTTTTTTTAAAACAATACAATTTAAAAACATGTGCAACACACGCATAAATAATAAACGTTAAGTATTTTTTTTGAAAGAACAATACTTTTTTGTTTATCTGCGCATTAGGTCGGAGCACTACTATGAGAAACAACTATGTTACCATGTAGCTCTATTTTATGATACTCCATATCTTAAAATAAAAGATTTTAATTTGAATATTCATAAAAATTTAAGAAATTATACAGTATTTTCAGATTTCCCTCACATGTCACACAGCAGCAGTAAAAAATCGAACGATCCATAAACTTTTTATTTTATTTATTTTAAATTAAAATGTGCTTGTGATACTAAATGTTATACTAATATATGTTTTACTATATAAAACTATTATTATTTCCAGAAATACCACAGCAGTTATGTCCTATATGCGGTGACATCGTATCAGGCATGCACTACGGTATTCTCACGTGTGAACCTTGTAAATTATTCTTTAAAAGAACTATACAAATGAGCAAGCAATCGGAATATACTTGCAGAGGTTACAACAAAGGCCACGAAGTGATCTGCCATATAAACGCGACAACCAGGTCGTACTGTAGGTTATGTAGGTACAATAAGTGTCTGTATGTGGGTATGCAACCCTTGATGGTGAGACTGCAACCGCGTGCGTTTCCAATGAAACCTTTGAAATTTAATTATTGAAATAATCCACTTAAACGCACCCAAATATTTTCGATTGTCTGACTAATTCAGAAACCGTTTTCATATAAGAAACCAATGTTCAGACACTCCGTTTAAAGCTTTTTGCCCATTTAAAGGCATGGATCGTTTGTTGAGTGGCTGGAACCGACGCCATGCCTTGTCTAGTCTAAATCAGGGTATTGGCAATCATGTAAAAATTGATAATTTATTATAAACTAACTGTTTGTATAAGGATTTCTTTTTTAAATTTCATACATTCCCCAAATTTTTATAAATGAATATGGTGAAGATAAAAGTACATCGTTCAGGTACTTAACTGGTTCATATATGAGCGTCATCTCATTTGGTGCAATAATGACGTAATCGTGCAAGTGAACAAAATAATAGGTAATTGCAAATAGTGTTAGTATTTTTAATACATTTTTGTATACTTTTATACGTGTTATATATTATATATATATAAGAGATTTTTTTTTTCGCAATAACGTAGATTTTTTTGTAGAATATAGAGGACGTTAAAAAAATTTTTTTGTATATTATAAACATCTTATTTTCCTTTTTTTTGTAGTATAAAACATTTATAAAATAGTAATTTTTTTGTTTTATTTTTCAAGTGTCATCAATTTTAATAAATTTACGAGCCAAGTATACTTAATTTTAATTATAATTAATATTTTATTCATATATAGTATATAGCTACTACTACTATACTAGCTTGAAGACCGAATTTTTTTTAAGGTAACGTTTTTATTCTAACGAATTGACGGTTTCCAATGTCCAAAACATTAAATTTCCATACGTTTTCTTAATAAAATATTTTTTGTACCTAAGTATAGTGGAATAACACTGTAAAAATAGTTTAATGTCGTTCCAAATATTGTTTATAAAGATCTAAAAAAAAATAATTGATTAAATTGTTGAAAAAAATATTTGATAATTTGAAACTATTTTTAAAGTTTATTATTAGGTAATTTGGAGTATATTATTATTGATTATTTTTTTATTATAATTTTTAATTAAAAAATAATGTTTATTGTTCTATAGATTGAATAACATCGATTTAATTTTTATATCTTGCATACATTCGAATTTACTTAGTTTAAATAAGTAGTACTACTATGTATATACTTAAATTATGCTTAAATTTTGGGGTCTCTACGTATTTTTTCTCTGAAATAGTTATAAGGAATTTTTTTCTTTTGAGTTAATAAATAAATTTTATATCGTTACTTTTTATTTATTATCCTCGTGATAACACATCTCAAGAGGAGTATTCAACTCCTTTTGAGATACTGCTGACTAACAAATTGTCGGTTAAACATTTTAAAACATTAAAGATATATAATGAATACAATCATTCATTCCACCATCCCATCCCTAATCGATGGCCTCAAGACGAGGTTCGAGACCCGTACAGGGCGCTTCTGTCGCCGTCGACATCCTCTCAAGCAGCCACGTAGTACTCGCAAATTCTCAGGGACAGTATCCTCGGTGTCGCTGTAAAACCCTATAAAGCTCACAACATTTACCTCATGCTCGAAAAAAAAAAATTTCACCAGCAAGGCCATCGTAACGCAGCGGCACAACATGTGACTGTAAACTTGGAAGACTATTGGTTCGATTCCTATTTGAGGAAATTAATAATTTAGTTTCCTGGTAACTAGATCAACACCAAAGCGAAGAAATAAAAATATAAATGTAAATAATTGATAATTGATTTTACAGCCACACTTTGTGCCCCTACGCCACGATCAATAATAAGTTAAGTAATAAATAAAGCAGTGCGAAATGAAAAATAATATCCATGATATAAATACAATTTAATAAATAAAGAAAGATAAATTATATATCGTGTTTTCTTTTTAATTTCCTTAATTTCTTACTATAAATGTATAACTTTTAATTATCAAAATTTTTAATAAACGCAGTAAAATAATATATAAGTTTGTAAATTTTTTTATTTTTGTTTAAAAGATGGCGTGGTGCCGCAATACAGTTGGAGTCGTGCCGGCAACGCTATAATCATCTTAGGTGACTACAGGTTCAAAAAACGATCGAAACATGTCAACCAGAAACAGGAAATACATTGGGTCTGTAATAAATGTGATAAAGGATGTAAAGCGAAGCTAACCACGCTAAACGACGCCATAATAAAAATATACAATGTACACAAACACGACGGCCTTAGAAAACTTAAATGATATTTAGTAATAATTTAATTTAAACCAAAGTTGTCTTTTTTTATATAAATTATAATTTGTTTTTCGCTTTTTTAAAATTTCGTACCTAAAAAGAAAAAAAACGAAACCATTATGGGATCACTTTGTTGTCCAACCTCTGGTCGTCCGTAATTTCTCTCAAGATCGTATTGACAAACTTATAGCTGCAGTTAATTTCATATAAAATTAGGGCATACATCTATCAGCTTAAGTTTGTCTAGTTGTATAAATTAATACTTTTCGATGGCGTACAATCCTGAAATTGGTATGGAACTCTCCGTATGCGAATCCGACTGGCACTTGAACGGTTTTTTATAATAATCATAGGTCATATTTTTTTTCATTTAAGTCACGCTACTTATTTGGTGCAACAATGACATATAAGAGACACAATCAGTTTGTAAATAATATTTCCGCTTACACTGACTTTTTGTATTTAATTTTTGTTCCAAAGTAAAATTAAATCATAGCTGCAGCAAATAAGCGATATATTGTTTGAAAATTTATCTTGTAATCAATTTTCAAGGTATTCATGTAGTAGTGGTAACAATTTAAGAATTACTTTTTTTTAATAGGAAATTTATTTAAGTTTTTATTAAATTTAACTGACCTCAATAAAATAGTATAGTGTGATTGTCATAAAGGTATATTAGTAAATCTTATTTTATGGATGTTTGTAAAAGTAATGATAATGAAACGTTTTAAAATTATATTGTTTAATTTATTTTAAATGTTGTATGCAACTATCATTAGGATATACAATTTACATTAACCGTGGTGCAGGGGCACAAGCGTGCTACCGTAAAGACGACGATTGTGGGTTCGACTCCTACTCGGGGGAATGAAATTTTTAATATTTTTTTTTCCTCACTCGGACAGAGCGCGACATTGAGTTCCACCACCTGAGATGCTGTGCCTCAAGAAGTGGTGGTGGTTGAAATTGGAAGGGTCTTATTGAGCACGGAGTTTCTTTTTCAGTTTTTAGGTTCCCTATGTTAAATGCGGAAATATGAAGTTAAACATAAAAATGTACATAAACATAAGATTTCAAATTTAGTTTCGCTTGTAATATGACTTCATATCTATGTATCGCACATTTAGTGCAATTTTTTTGATCAACACGCTTATATTGTCATATTTTATATTATGAATGTCATTTAATGTCACAATAATAAATAAATATTGTATTCAATGCATTTGTGCCTTAAAATAACACGTTTTAGAAAGTAAAATTGTTAAATTCATTGTATTGTTCTTGTTTTCTAGATTGAAATTGACTGACTAGACTAATAATTGTTGAAAATACCTCACTTTCTTTTATGTATAAATTCATATTCAGTTTTTGTCTGTTCTTGTAGTATATTGGTCGTATCTGTGACCAAATATTCAAGATCAGAAAATATATGTATGTCAAATGTATAGATGCATGGCATTTAAATCCAGCACTTGACAGACACACAGGCACAGACATACACACATCGCATCGTTGGTTGTATGCATCTTTAAATGGCTTCTTAATATTATGTCTAAATGCTGGAGCTTGTGGGTAGTGTGTAGTGGTGTACTTACTTATTAAGTAAATATCTTTCTGCAAAAATTAATTGATGCCAATGTATTGTGGCTGCAATGGCCATCCACTAGAAGCAGCACAAGGTTACTTTGGGTGGTTGCGTGTGTTTTACAAATATTCCTAGATATTGCAAAAAAAATCACTGTTCATCCACCCTTTTTGCTAAAACACACACGCAAAAGAGGGTTTTCCAACCTTTCGGAGCGAGAACTTTACGAACTTGATGATAGATTCATTTGTGGCTTGTTAAAACCACCGGCGCGCATCATGCTTCCGATATCGATGTCGAGACGATGTTGATTGCGGTGCTCTTAGAGAAATGTAACCTTTTAATGAAGTCGTAATAGAAATGCTTACCACCATCGCCTTTCTCATTATTAGATCAATGAGGGATCTTCATGACTTCAGCTAAGTCAGTGGCTAACTTCAGAATTTGTTTTTTCATTAACTGCATACATCTGTTGGATAGATCATTAACGTGGTCCACCAAGACTTGTTCATAATCTTCTGAGAAAGTGCTAGTGAATCTCCCCAACTGTGGTAACATCGTCTTTATTTTGTCATGTACTGTCGGGTCCAGGACACATTTTTTCTATTTCGGCCTTGACTAGATTGTCATTGTGTGAGATAGCAATGTCAACAATCACTACACGACACGCCATTTGGTCGACTTACTTTATATCAGGTCTATTGGCAACAGTTATAGTGTTATCATTTGTTGTTGTAAAGTAATAACTTTCAGAATTTCTTAAATAAGTTTTGTGGGACGAATAAAAAAAAATAGTGATAAAAATTTTCATTCTATATTTCACGTGTACGATAACAACAGTAATCTTTGTAACAGCAGTAATTTGTAACTTTCTTAATTAACTAAACATTTTCCATTAAAAGTCCCTTCAATGGTCTCGTAATCGTTATTTTTATCAATTACAGTTTCCACAAATACGTAATATTTCAATTCAGGAGGAAAGCGGAGAATGTAGAATAAATTATATTTTTAAGGCTGTCGGGGCGTAGCGGCACTGCCCTGATTGTAAACCTGACTGTTATGAATTCGATTACCACTTGAGGAAATTAAATATTTTATATTTTCATTTCCTCGCTCTAGCAACGAGGCAAATTGGCGTTGAGTTACGCTCCGAGAAATTGCTTATAGTGAGGAGAACGAAAGTTGTACGTTACATACATAGATGTAAATAAAAATAATAATGAAGGCAAAATTAAATGCTTATATATTATAATAATTATGGGATCTCGTTTTAATGTACGTACTTCAGTTACCACATTATAGATCATATTATCATATTTATTAATGAATGTTTCTTATAATTTTAATTTGTAAAGTGTCGAATAGAATTATAGAATTATAGATAAAATAGCACTCTTTTATAAATGATTCAAGCAGTTGTATTTATCATTAGAGTTATATATTACTCTTTAGAAAAAACATATACTTTTTAAAATGTAATAACAATAAAAACAATGTTATATTATAAATTGTTTATTTATCAAACATTAAAGTAGCAATTATTACTAAAAATTAATAATTTGGAAATAATCTTTAAAAATTTACAAATTTATTTAATGTTACATGAAACCTTTAATGTAATACAATAGTAGATTAATTTATAACGATATTACAATTTAAAAGATTAGGCTACTCGGGCGTATCTAGAGATATTTTCCAGGCAAAGCCTCGTATTTAGCATGGAACTGATATTTTCGGGTAAACGATTGTTCTAGTTTTCAGGCTTAACTACTAACTAGTTAAATTTATGGGGTGGACATAAGACTATTACTTTAACTATGCTACGCCCTTGTAGGCTAACAATTTGATAAAATGCTATCCTTCCTACTAGTTTTACTATATAACGGTAGGATAGTATGGCTCACACCTTTGTTTCTCACTTCATACAGATGGCTGCGCGGTTTTGATTTTAGTTTTAGTTCTTATTTTTGGTTTATTTCCAGATATTATGCGCAAAAGGTCAGAAAGCCTAACTTCAAAGCGTACAAGACACATTGCTTGTAATGTACCGTAAATAAATGTATATGTAAAATGATTCGACGCTGTCATTTCATTAGTTTAAACATATTACAAATATCAAGAATGTAGTCGTAATATGAAATTTTTGCAACTATGTAATAAAATGTAAAAGCCGAATGTAATAATTGTATTATCATTAAACTTGACAGTTATATGTAGCATTGGTGTCAATGCAACCTTATGGTCTGATGATGGAGCCCGGATTTGGATGGTGGTGACTATTCAGGCCTTAAATCAGTCTACAGTTTAGGCTCATATAATTAATAGCACGTACTTGTTAGTTCAAGATTTTTTTTAATAATTATAATTTATTTAACATTTAATAAATCAAAATATACTTTAATAATATGTCTCTATACATTTTTTTATAAATCAGAATGCTTAGGTTAGTTATCATATAAATCATTCTACTCCTACTCATTTTGTTAACAAATGCGTCTTTCTAATTATATAAATTAACACGCAAATTAGTTAATATTTTATTTACACAAAAGAATTTTAAGGTACAATAATGTTACCAGACTTGTTTAGTTTGCATTTCTTAAAAAAAAAGGTAGAGTCAATTGTATGTAACAAATGAATTAACTTAAACCTACAGAAAAAACAGTTATGTACTATAAATATAATTTTAAATGAAATTATTTAATTGGATTAATCGCGTATATTTTTAGTATTATACATTTTTGGAAACCCGACGACGTTTCGAACACTGCAGTAGAGCGTGACTGAGGTGTCATTCGTCGGTCAGTTGACATAATTATTATATCAAACTACCAACAACGATTTCTTAATCGTCTCGTGTACTGCCCTTGATTACTGAAGAATGAGCTGATTGTATCTTGTCCTCTGGTCCGCGCGGATTATTCTAGAAATATATCTGCTCTCCTTAGCGAGAATTTGGGATTTTTCAAACTTGATGTAATGGTTGGGTTTAGCCACATGTGCTCACACACAGCTGACTTTGATACATGCCCACTCTTGATATCGGATATGTGTTCCTTCACCCTAACACCGATGCTTCTCTTTGTTTGGTCAATCTATGCTAATGCACAGTCACAATCTAGTTTGTATATACCTGCACACTGTACAGGAGTATTACTTCTCACTGATCTCGAGAATTGGCTCACTTTCTTGGTAGGCTTGAATATAGTTTTTATGGAAGTTCTACTTAAGATGTTGCCAATCCTGTCTGTATCTGTCTGTATTTTTGTATTGCCTAAAATGAAATAGATATTTTTTTGCAAAAATTGATGTCCGATGTTGCTCAAATTTTACATTTCAAATATTGCACACTGTAAAGGAGTATTACTTCTCACTGATCTCGAGAATTGGCTCACTTTCTTGGTAGGCTTGAATATAGTTTTTATGGAAGTTCTACTTAAGATGTTGCCAATCCTGTCTGTATCTGTCTGAATTGGCTCTTTCACATATGGTAGAAATTCCGGCTGTCTCTCTATTTTAGGTGGCTTGTTTGTCTTCTGATAACGCTGGGCTTGTGTGAACTGGCAGCTTGTACTAACGAAGGACATTCTTCATCTGTCGTACTCATCCCTTAGGTGTTCAGCATCGCAGAGGTGGAAGGCTCTCTGAAACAAAGTTTGCCAACGGTAGATAACTGAGTAGGGTGGTGTTGAGATTCACCATGCGTGGGTTTCCTATATACTGTGTGGCCTATTGTGCCATTAAGATTTCATAAAAAAATACATCGAGGAAAGCTAAGCGTGTAATTTTGTTGTGAATTGAATATTATCATTAATAGAATATGTATAACACTAAATATACGTGATTAATCCATTTAACTAGATTCATTCAAAATATGTTATTATCGTGAAAATAAAAGAACGTATTATATAAATATAATATTCGTCCTTTTAACATTCCTAATTTAATTTATATCATCAACAAATCATAAAAAAAAACATTCTTTATTTAATAGATCACTTGGCTGTAAAAATAAATCTAAGTATTTGTACTGTTGTATTGTATATTTCATCTTATTTTATGTATATCATTGAACTATGAGAATTTGAATGACCAATAAATGTTATTAATTTGAATAATTTTGAGTTTTATTATTTAACCTTATTATAGTCGATATATAAATAAATCAACTTCACGCTTTATCCCGCACACAGCAGGGTAGGCAGAGGAAACTTAGTGTTATGACACTTCGTTCTCCACTTTCCGCAATTCTGGAGGCATTGCGCGTTGAGTTGCGGAACTAAACGCCGCGTCTTGCCTCGACACCAGATCGAAGAAATGAAAATATAAATTTAAATAAATATTTCATCTCCTCGGATCGAACCCACAACCAGTTGATTTTACAGTCACATCTTGTGCCCCTGCGCCACGTCTGGCCTCTGCCAACTGGTGTATAGTCGATATATATTTTGGTATTTATTTATTTACACTTTAAAACAAAAAAATATTAAAAAAATCCCCCTGTCTTATCGCCTATCAGTAAATTCTTCCATACAAAGAGTGGGTAGTTTTATTACTCGTATTATGGTGTAGTTATAATTACATAAAGTGTTTCAACCGATTTTTGTATTGCCTAAAATGAAATAGATATTTTTTTGCAAAAATTGATGTCCGATGTTGCTCAAATTTTACATTTCAATTTCTGTGGACACAACTTTCAAACTTTAGACTAGGTCTAAGCTGTCATTTAACTAATGTTAATATTATGATTTAGAAACTTACTTTAATTTAAATATACTTTTAAATTTAACTGTTATTATAAATTTGTTAAAATTTTGTGAAAATGGATGTTTGTTCCACTTTCACGCAATAAATTGAAAAAGACGAAGCCGTATGTAGGTCTTTAGTTAATAAAAAAATACATAATTATATAAAATATTTCATTATATTACAGTATAGTATGAACTTTTTATTGTATGTACCTACTTGTTTCTAGATTTACGTTTAAAAATTTTCTTTTTACGACGATAGTTATATTTTCATTTTTTTTATTTCACCGCTCTGGTAGCGTTCAACTTCCTGAGACTCGGAAATTGAACGGAATGTCTTACTTACACTAGGTTCCTTCCTACTAAAGTGAAACTGTTTTTATTATAACGATTTAAGTCTTCTTTCTGTTTGGTCATTAGATTCTAGAAACAACACTGTATAATATGGCATACTATATATTTTTTATCATAATGGCCACGATTTTTAAAAGAAAACAACCATTAAATCTGGATTCTTTAATATTTACAATAATTTAACCATATATTAAATTTTTTTATAAAATATCTTTCGTCTACAGCGTAATGGATGGTTGATGATTGTGTTCTACGTTAGCCGACACTATAGTCTTATCGATGACAGTGATTCTAGCTTTACAGCCTCTGTAGCTCCTCTTAGAGCACCGCCACGTCTGTTTTCCGTTGATGTCGTTGTGTAGAGTGTATTTATGTTTGTCGTATATTAGTACTGTGTGGCCACGTTTCGTTCTCACGAACATGCCTGGAACAATTGAGTCACTAAGAGTTTATTTAATTTTTTGTTTAAATAGGTACCTATAGTAAAATTTAGTTTTTTTTAAAGAATTTTGAGGCTGAGATTAGAATATAACAGCTAGCTATCTCTCTATAGTTTACTAAACGATCTCTGCCTGTCTAGAAGTAAAGATGGCACTAGTAGAGTCTTTACTAATTTTGCGTTATTAATTTAAGTAGGTAGGAAAAGGAGCTCAGACAGGGGAGGTAATATCACCTCGTATTAAAAAGGGGCCACATAAACCTTAACCTATTTATGACTGTTTATAAAGATATTATATTTGATTTATTTTCATTTCCCAATTTTCAAAGCAAAATTTTAAAAATTTCAGGGTTTTGATTTTCCTTACTTAATAAATAATGTTTTAATATTGGAAGGAAAGTAGGAAATGGAATGTCTTAAACGGACGAACGAACTTATGCGGGAGAAAGTGTTTAGTTGCTTTTTTTTTCATATAACTAATTATATATATATATATATATATATATATATATATATATATATATATATAT